>PVKC010033996.1:0-13856 GCA_004027635.1 Crocidura indochinensis | reverse complement strand
ATAAATTATAGTTTTGTGTACAGGTTAATAGTACTTCTAGACCACATTTATAAAACTCTCAATTATCCACCTGAAAGCATGAAAAATACTTAAGTTCTATTTCTGTAATCTCTTTTTTAAAAAAAAATAATTATTTAAATATCAAGATTACAAACATGTTTGCAGTTGGGTTTCAGTCTGTATTCTCATTTGAAAAGTTGAATGTTAATTATGCCTAAACTATTTTAACGTTTCATGAAATAGCATATAAACTATCTAGAGACATATTCAGCATATAGTGAAGATTAAAAACTTAGAAATTATTGACATATGAGCTATTTTTATCATCATTGCAACCTGAATTATGGCTTTAAATTGTTGCAAAAATTATATCCAACAAATTAAACCCTTTATCAAGTAATATTATAGTTTAATAAGCTACATATTAAAATCTATATTATAATTTACATATACTGAACTAAAATGTTTTTTTTTCAAAACTACTGTGATATCCAAACCGCAATTTCTTATTGCTGATTTAACCTTATGACCATTTGATTTTTGCCTCAGTTGTGAACTTTCAAGTTTTCCAAGAAATATGACTATTAATACAAGTCAAAGTCTAGGTGAAGTAATTAAGGGTTACTCATCGCACTAAAGTCAGTTTTTAAAGAAAGGCCATATAATATGCAATATGGCTACTATAAGTAAATATAACTGAGAGAATTTTGTTTAGAACAACAGGTCTCTAAATGTCTGGGTAAGGAATTTAGTGAGAAATGATAGATATGACTAATACTTCAGCACTATAAGTGGTATGCCGACATTAGCAAACAACTCTTTTTGAAGAAGAGAATACCTTTTCTATTCTTGCTCTTTTTTATGGTATAAATAACCACATGACTAAATTTGACCTATCCCAGTGAAGTGATTAAATTTGAAGTCACTGAATTTGAAATTATAAAGAGGTGAACAGTGTTTAATCAACATGAAAATACATTTTATTTTGTTGTGTTATCAGGTGTCTTAAGACTAACACTTTAGGTAACAAAATTAAATACAATGAAATAAGTAGTTATGTGTTTGAATATTCATGATATAATGAATTTCATTTTAAGCATTTATATTTTTAATTTTTATAATAGATGTCATAATTTTCTGTAAATTTAAAGCTAGGGTCTCATAAGCTTAAAGAAAACAGCTCCTCTAAAGTACTATTGGTAAATGAGACTATCTAAACCATGTCCTCTTCTCCTCTAAACTAATTAGAATGCTATTTCATTTAGTGTAAATCAATAATTTAAAACATTGTATAATTAAATATAAAATATTTAAATACAAGGAATATTTATTGTAGGTATTTAAGTAAAAGATATGTCAAGCATTTTACACACTAATGGTCTTATTTTGCCTTTATGACCTTTGTTTTATCAATCCTAGCTTTTTAAAAATATACTCTAGAGTTTTCCAACACACACAAAAAAATTCAGATGCATCAGATTCTCATTGAGTCAAATGAAATAATGACCTTCATTATAGTTCCTTCTGGGGGTGCCCAATTATTAGGTTTAACAAAAGATTAAGTGATTGTAAGAGATAGCTGGATTGAGAATAATGAAATCCCTGAGAGCAGGTTAATAATTCATAAAGTCAGTACTTAAAGAGAATTGTTAACAGACTGGATTTATAGACTATTTGAAATAGTCTATGGCTACTCTTGGGAGACCTTGAATATGTGATAAAGGAAACTAGCACTTGGGTTTAATAAACTTCAAACTGTTTAGATACATCTCTTAACTAATGGATTGTGACATATGTAGCCTGAACTTTGGCCAGCAGTGATACCCAGTACTATAATTGTCTTGCATATAGAGTGTCTGATTCAAGAGAAAGTTGTTGCAGTGTTGAAAGAGTAATTACAAAGCTGCCAGAAGGTAGAGCAGTCACCACACTAAGCTCACCATGATTTATTGGGTGTATTTGTACTCTTAAACTGATCTGTCTTTTTCTTCCTGGAATAGTTTCACACTTCAATATGAATTTCCCTTCCTCTGAGCTCACCCTGTTTGTGTCTGAAATATTGATCTGGTTAATAAAGGACTTGCAGTATATATATATATGTATATGTATATATATGTTTATATATGGTGTATATATATAGTGTGTGTGTGTGTAAGAGAGATAACCAGAGATATAAACTGAGACAAATTTAGGTAGAGACATCTAGAAGAGTTTATGTAATGCACACAATAGCCAGTGACAGTATTCTTTATTTTATATAATATTTAATGATCAGGAGATTTGCAAGATTTGCAAGAGTTCACTCTTTTCATTGAAAACTCTGCTGATTATTTCTATAAGAAACAAACTACATAAAGAGACTGAAAAAAGACTTTTATTCTTTTATATGCCATTTTTTTCCATGGAGTCTGCAATAAAAATGATAGGTAAATCTAACTATCATAGTGATGGTTATATCATAATTAATAAAAATCATAATTTTTGTGACCAATTATTTCATATTCAATGAAGGTCAACAATTTTAGAAATTTAGTTTCCAAAATATCCCAAAGGCCATTATCTCCTACTAGGTTAATATTTGGAAGATAATTGGAATGTGTTCATTATCCTTCATTTCTTATAAATTTAAATGTTTAAAGTGAATTTAATCACTTTATCTCTCTGTAGTTTACAAATTGTAAATACTGTGAGAAGTATAAGGTATTAGAGCACACCAAAGCTTCACAGTTTTGAAATGTCCATGTGACATCTTTTGATGATATTCTTTCATACTTAAACAGAGGAAACTCACTTTAAGTTAAAATTTTAAGCCTTGGTCATAGATAAATCCTTTTGTGGTTAAAAAAAGAAGCTTATACCTAATTGTATGTCACATTAATCAAAATAAATTTATGACAAATTCAACATTAATTTTGTTCGAAGTACATTTTTCTATTTTTTGTATTGATAATAATTACCAGAAAATAAAAATCATCTAAAATGGTGTATGCTGACTGTAGATTTCCATGTTTGGGGAAACTAAATAAAATAATCCTTTCAGATATGGATAACAAAATTACTGTACTCCTGGATATGTTGGCCTCTTGTTTTTCTACTCTCCCTACTTATTGCTATTTTTTCATTATTAATTTTGAAATTCTTTGCATTGTATATGCACCCTCTACACCCTATGTTATATGCATCCTCATTCAAATTAAATAACCTGACTTCAACAGTTAGTGAATGTGAGAATATTGGACAAAAATATGAATATTTAAATGGAAATCAGGGGACGGGAATATTAAATCTGCAAACTCATGTTGAGCAAGTGAGTTCAATTTCCTTAAAAGAAAATTATATCCAACTAATCCACTAGTTTTCTTGAGGTAATTTGTAAGTATAAGAACATTGAATATGCTTTAATTAAGACTCTTGCACAAAAAATTTGATACTTTCTCAGAAGAAAGAGCACAAAAAATAAATTTAACTAACAGAATAAGTTTGTAGATGTTCTTATTTTTGAATGAAGAAATTGTAGCAGAGCTTTTTTACTTGATAAATGTGAAGAGATTAATTAGTGTGGCTAATACTTGTGTAAGTTATTGAGAAGTATTGTAATGTTGGCAAATTGTTAAAATTGTGGAACAATATATCATTCAATGAATAAACTGAAACAAAATTCTTATAAAGTCTTTCTTTTTAAAAATTTTGAAAGCACCAAGCTTTGAAGGAGTATAAATTAATAGCTCTTGCTTTGAAGTAGCTTATCTGATTATAAGTGTATTTTATTATTAAAGTGTTGCTTTATAAAATTTAAAAAATAGGAAACATCAACTACCCTTAGATGGGGAAGTATATGCTGTTGAGTTTCAGAGTCTTTCATGTTCACTTCATGTTTGAGAAATGAATCAAGTCAGATTTTAATGTACATAATGACAATCTTTTTATTTTTATTTTTATTTTTATTTTTTTTGGTTTTGGGGCCACACCCGGTGACGCTCAGGGGTTACTCCTGGCTATTCGCTCAGAAGTCGCTCCTGGCAGGCATGGGGGACCATATGGGGAACCGGGGGATCGAACAGAGGTCCGTCCTAGGTTAGCGCAAGGCACCTTACCTTCAGCGCCACTGCCCGGCCCCCACATAATGACAATCTTTAGGCCTTACGCACTAGGGAAAATATGACAAAGGTAGAGTAGGATAATGCATATAGAAAAAGCATATATAACTATTATGGAATTTAGGACTATATGTTTTTCTGTTAGCAAATAGAGTAGATGAGCAGAAATAGAGAATATGATGGGTACTAAATCATAGATGTGTAAAATGTCAAATTAGTAATCTGGGTTTGATCTTTAAGACTAGTTCTCAACATTTTCTGCTTCAACAATTATAATAGATGTCTTTTTAACATAAATGATATATTCATAGAAAAAATTAGGGGGTACACCAATTTAATTTCACACAAAACTGTCAAAAGTTTACAGGGGTCAAGGGGAGTAGGCTCACTGATGGTGTTAAGGAAGGACAGAACCAAATATGCAAACCAAAGTGTCTACAGCAATAAAATTATGAAACAAAATCCTTAACAACAAAACTTAAAAAGATGCCTACTATAAAGGCAGTCTGGAGGGTGAAGGAGGTGTGGGATAAACAGGCCAGAATGAGCCAACAAAATTTATCCTTCTGATAAAATCTTTTAACAGCATTTTAGTCATTGTTGTATAAGCAAGATTTTCATTATTCATTATCTTCTTCTAATTTTGAAGTTTATATCTTTAATTTACAATAGTTGTTTATGATTCTATTTTTAGAAATCATGTGATAAATATGTACAACACAATAAAAATTGTTTGAGAATTCAAAACAATATTTTCAAGGAATTAAGAACTATTTCTGATTGTAATGAAGATTCTTAATATTCTTTAGTATAGGATACAAAAATAATTTTTCAGAAATTACAATACAAAGTAAATAACATATTTTATTTAGTTAAATTAGAAATCATAGTGCATGCATGTCCTTTCATCTAGATAAAAGTATGGAACATAGGAGATTAATAAAGGGGCCAGAGTGATATCACAGTTGGTAGGGCAATTGCCTTGCATGCAGCCAATCCAGGTTTGAGGCCCAGTATCCTATATGATTAGCAAGTCTTCCAGGAATAATTTCTGAGTGCAGAGTTAGGAGTAACCTCTTAGTGCCACTGGGTGTGGCCCAAAACCCCTGGAGAAAAAAATAGTTTAGAGAAATAATTAGTGACCTATTGCAGAAGGCACAGAAAAGGAAACTAAATTTTTAAGTGTGCACAGAGTTTCAAGAACTTCGAACTGAAAATAAAAGATGAAAGAGGTATTAACAAACATATTTTATGCATGAAAAATTGATGCCTGAACTAGCCTGAAGTCAGTTATCAAGTCCTACATGGTAGACATAGAATTGACTTTCTGTTCTGACTGATTCAAAGTAATATTTTCATGTGCACTACTTAGGATAGAAAATATTCTATCTTTCCAACTTATATATATATATTTTAGGATAAGCTAAGTCTGTTTGCAGTTTTATTCTATTTAAAAGCTATGAGGTATATTAGGGATGTTCAAACGTGGTGTTTTGGTATTCTTATAGATAAATTGCTGAACAAAATATAAAAAACAGAATTGATGAAGTGTATTTTGTTATTTGTTACAAAACTCGCTACATAGAACTGGATCTCTGACTCGATTAGTACAAGAATTAGGCAGTGTAAAGAATATTCACTTGGAGGGGCCGGGCGGTGGCGCTGGAGATAAGGTGCCTGCGCTAACCTAGGACGGACCACGGTTCGATACCCCGGTTCCCCATATGGTCCCCCGTGCCTGCCAGGAGCAACTTCTGAGCGAATAGTCAGGAGTAACCCCTGAGCGTCACCGGGTGTGCCCCCCCCCAAAAAAAGAATATTCACTTGGTATTTATTCATTATTGCTCTTAAAGATGCTACAGAAGTAATGATTTAAATGATGTAAAAACTGTATATCATATCAACAATTAACAAATCTTTGGAGAGCAATAAGGGTAGAAGACTTAAAGTATCACTATATATGTGGACACATGCAGACTATTTACCTCCCAAGTGAACCAATTTGATTCCATACATATTATTAAAATAAAATTGATTTTTTAAAAATATATTTGGAAAAATTACCATTAACTAAAGCATTAATCTTAGCTAACTACTGTTCACCATAAATTACTTAACCACAAAAGATAAAATGATTAAAAGGTATGACTATGTTAACGATAAGTCTTTGAATAAAAGTTTGAAATGAAGTCTCTTTCTAGCTTAAGTAAAGCCAGTATCTGTAAACCTCCTTTAGTTCATTTTATACATTTATGTTGTCTGCAATAATAAAATTTGATAAATGTTTAAAAAAATGATAGAAAATGTTTACTCCTATAAGTTAATCAACACATTTTGAATTTCAACTCCCAACAGTGTTGTTCAGAGAAATATCATTTACTCTGGAGAAGGCTGCATATATTTCATATGGGTCAGATTTTCTCTAAATTTTATAATTTCTTTAAAAGTGTTTTTCTTGTAAAAGGAAATAAAGTATTGTTTTAATTTATCATTTAACAAATGCTGCTCTTTTACCATAATTTTAAGGTTTTTTTTTTTGTTCATTTGTTTTTTGGTTTTTTGGTTTTTGGGCCACACCCGGTGGTGCTCAGGGGATACTCTTGGCTGTCTGCTCAGAAATAGCTCCTGGCAGGCATGGGGGACCATATGGGACACCAGGATTCCAACCAACCACCTTAGGTCCTAGATAGGCTGCTTGCAAGGCAAACACCGCTGTGCTATCTCACCAGGCCCAATTTTAAGAATTCAAATATGCTAGTTGTATTAAAACTACAATTAAGGGCCCGGGAGATAGCATGGAGGTAAGGCGTTTGCCTTTCATGCAAAAGGTCATCGATTCGAATCTCGGTGCTCCATATGGTCCCCCGTGCCTGCCAGGAACAATTTCTGAGCATGGAGCCAGGAGTAACCCCTGAGCACTGCCGGGTGTGACCCAAAAACAAAAACAAAAACAAAAAAAAACAAAACTACAATTACGTGAATATTATAGTCACTGGCAAATATATGCTGGATGACTGAAGATCATTTAAATATAATGTGAAGGCTCTTTAATGTTTTTCTCTATCATCTAGAATTTCAACTGTTATCTTAACACATGCTGTCCTTACAGTATATTCTTTCATTTAATAACACTACATTTGAAATCATTGAGGTACTCTACAGTTCAACAGTTCATTTTTGCTATAGCAGTATTGACTGTTCTAAAATCTTTTCAGAAAATGTGCTGGGATCAGATGTTGCTATGATGTTGCTAAAAAGCAATTGAGTTTTATATAATTTTTTCTTGAAATATTGTCAGAATATTTGTGCTGTGGCATATAAATTGATCTGTCTATCTCTGTTTATAGAAATGGTACTAAAATTCTTTACAGGAGCTAGTAGTTGGAAGGAAATGTTTGGTGCATATTTAAGAAAAATAGATATGAAATAAAATTATATAACCTGTTATTCTTGTTACTCGTGATCCATCCAAAGTTCCTCTGGGTCAGTCAGTACACATCAGAAACTCTCAAGGAATTTGATTCTGTTTGGTAACCCTGGTGACATTTTCTGACCCCAAACAGGCCTGCTTAAAAATCACTTCAGAGTAACATAGAGTTTTGTATGGCTTCTGTCACTATTCTCTAGTTCTGAGTACTATGGAATTCCCAAGTGCACCATGGGAGTAATAATTCTCTAAAGAAATTATAAATTTCAAACAAATTCTAACTGGTTTGTATTTGACATGGTATGAAATAGTTGGTTATGCCTACCAGATCAGAATACTGTGTAATTTCTTGAATGGCCATGGTAACTCCTCAGATTACCATGTATATTATAATACTGTATCAATGGAAACTATTCCCATATTTTTTAAAACTTTGCCTTTGGCACTACATCCAGTTGTGCTTAGATTTATTCCTCATTTGTGCTCATAGATCATTCTTGGCATTGCTCAGAGTACCATAAAGGAAAAATGTTATCAATACATTTTCCCACCCCTTACCAACATCTTAAAAGCATCTCCTCTATGCAGATACAAACTCAGAAATGCTTATTTCACACATTTTGCCAACATGGGTGTTACTTTTATTTTCATGCAGTATGTCACAACCTGATGTAAGTTGTTTTAGGTTAAAATAAGTTGTTCTGTCAGGATTGTGCCTCTTTTGGGAGCAGTAGGGGAGAATACATGCCCTTCCTGGCATTTGACTCAATACCTCCATTGTTTGAGCCAATATAAGCAGGTTGAACAGTGGACAAGATTGGATCACATATTATAGCAAATGCATGCCTTGCATGCAGTCAAATGGGGTTTTATTCCTAGTGTCCTATATGATTCCCAGAAATAATTACTGAGTGCAGAACCAGAAGCAACCCCTGTTGATCATTCGGTTTGTCTCCCAAACTAAGAAATACAGCAATAAATTTTAAAAACTTAATGGTACTTTGACAACTACTTCTTTAATTAAATGACCAATTGCTTTTCTCTTCACATTTAGGAGCTTTATCATTTTATTAGGACATAATACATAAAAAACCTTATTTTAAGATATCTAACTTAAAATTGGCTAAATTTAAGTACCGTTTACAGATTATGTGATTAGGACAATACTGTCTTTTAAAATCAATATTCTGCCTGCTACTCTAAAAGCAAGTTCAAGTTGTGAGCATAAAACACAGACAACACTTACTTTCATAGACCTCTCCAGTTGATCAATTTTCCTCGATAGGAATCATACAGTTAGGTTCACAGTGTCCTTACACACTATTAGAAAACTCTAGTGCTCTAATTTCTGAAATATTATTTTTGCTCATTCATTTCTGGGAGTACAAACTTACTTAAATCAGCCTCCCCATAAGTTTTAATTTATTTAATTTAATATAATATCTTTAAGTAAAATCATAGACTATATCCTTTATTTTGTTCCTGAACTAGAAAACATGATAAATTCAGCTGAAAGACTTAGATTGGACAAGGCAAACATGCTAAAGAATTTAATAAATGATGTTGGATTACACTTAGGCATGAACCATGTTTTAATGTCTATTCTACAATTCCTTGTACTTTTCTTAGTTTTTGTGTATTTTCCCACATATGAAATATATTTACTTTAAAATTGCATTTAGTCTTCTAGAAAGTATATCAATGAAGTGATTAAATCTTTAGAATTTTCTGCCCTTCTGCATTTGAACTTTTAGAAAATTGTGGTAAATTGTTCAAGACATTTATCTTTAAAAAAAAAAAAAGAGCATCCTGTGTTTTCTGCACTGAAGAAAGTACAAAATATCCATGCGGTTCCTAACATATATCTTTCAGAGTGCATCACCTTTTGCTTGATCAAACTCAGTCACTGTTTATTCTTCTTAAGTGGTAAATGTTTCCAAAGTCTTCTTTTCTTGCTCTGATAGTAGGAAAACAGTTTCAGTTCTTTCCCTCGAATTCTAAGCTTCTAATGTTTCTACTGCAGCTGATACCCCAGAAACAGGAGTGCATTTAAACATGAGGAGGTAGAAGACTGACTGGGTCACAATACTCCTTTCAAGTATTATAGAATTAATTTTAGAGCTCCATTCTACCACACAGAGTGGCTATTATTGACACATCCTTCAGCATATCAGAAAACTAGACATTAAAAGATACATTTTTTTCTGTCTAGTGCTGATGAGAATAAAATATGCGAAAGAAACATAAATCAAGACACTGTATGCTACATCAGAAAAAAAATCTAAAAAGTGTTTTAGAACATGAACAAATTCTGGGAATCCTGCTTATGCTGATTTGGTTTCAGTAAGCCTACAGTGGGATATAAATTTCTAGATTACTGATTTTTCAGAAAGTGGAAATTGCTGGTACTAGATCACAGTAAGAAAGACACAGAGCAATGTTCTTTTTGTGAAAAGAAAACCTCTAGCATAATCACAGATCTGGTGAACAAAAACTTCTAAGTTTGTTTTCATATTCATATTGTAGAATATTGAATAAAGTCAATATGGGTTTGTGTGAAGAATGTATTTGTATTTTCCCTATAACTGCTCCTTAGTAGAGTATCTTAATGATGATAGCACTAGACTGAGAAAACATTTCAGTTGAAACTTTGATTCATTCAAGAAGCCCTATTTAAGTCACTTAATTTTACAGTTTTTTAAAAGGTTGATATTTATATTTATTTCAGCATTTTCTCACAGATGCTATTAGAATTAACAAGTGACTATGTTTTAGAAAGAGCATATACAAATGGAAAACTTTATTATTATCTACTATCATCTCTTTTCTACTTACTATTCAATTCCCTTCTTACTTCTTATGCATGATTTATCTTTAGCACATGTCCATTCCATTTTCTTGGTATTCTTCCTATGTGAGCATGTGCTCTATTATTTATATAGCCAACTTATTTTATTGCTAATTATATATTAACCAGGTTCTGAGTTCATTTTTCTCTATTGAATCCTAGTTGAGGCATGGCACTGACAAAAATGATTCCTAAAGCAAAGAGGAGATTTTGGCAAATGACAGTTCTCTTTTAGGGCTGTTAGTCTTAATGGAATATTTTATTAGATGGTAATAACCCCTAAGATCCTTTTATAGCAAGCCCACAGGCAATATATATACATATATATATATATTTAACAATATTGATGACTTTTATTTATTGATTTAAGTTCTCTGTGAGGCAGTTCTTGAAGGCATTTCATAATACTGATTTCTGCTAACATCCTATGCAGGCATGATTCAGACTGTCTTATTTTTTCAATTTACTTATTGATATATATAAAAAATTATCCGTGTACTTGTTATAATTTTATTTTAAAACACTTCTTTATTTATAAGTGAAGAATTATTCAGTATTCTTTAGGTTATCCTCTCTGGTGGTTTATAAAATAAGTGATTTTATCCTTAAATATCTGTTCACACCATATATCATTCACATGTATCCTAGCTTTTTTTGCTGCATTTTTAAAAATTAATAATTTATTGAAACCATTGTGATCTACAAAGTCCTCCAAAGTTGGATCTCAGATATACAGTAAGTCAGGACCATTCCCACCACCAGTGTCAACCTCCCTCTACCAATGGATCCAGAATGCATCCTATACCAGCACCCTTTGCTCCTTGACCTGCCAGTATAACAGGCCAATTTAAGCTTAGATTGTTAAAGCTCAGGTCTCTAGATTCTATTCTCATTGACTTTGGGTTGAATATTTAGTTCTGTTTTTATTTTTCCCCACCAATGCATCTGAGACCACTTGGTTCCTGGTCCCAGTCTTTATTTTTTCTTCTTAGATTTATAGAAAAAGCAGAAATATGTGGTAAGAAAAGTAATCTGTGTCCCAATATTCTATCAAAAAGGTGAGAGACCCTATTTAAAATATATGAAATAAACAAGAAGAAATGAAAAGAAAGTGTGATTGTGGCAGTTTGAATTGTTTATTTTTGCATAGGCATGGGAATAGATGGGGTAAACAAAATGGAAAAATCTTTGGCTTTAAAACAGGGAGACCCTACCCATGAAACATCCCTGTTTCCAACCTGTTTACAGGTTCCAAGCATACTAAGTCGTCTAACTTCAAAGTCTTTTTTTCGTGGTCCCAGTAAGAGTTCTTCTTAATCACGGTTGTTTTAACAGTCAGGTTTCTGTAGTTAGGGATCCTGGTTTTTCCACGGATCCTAGGTAAAATCAGGGTTTCAAGGAGCATCTTCTGGTTTCATCTTATCATTAGGTGGCAATGAAGGGAAGTCTTCCCTGAAAGCAAAGTATTGCTGTCTCCAAGTCATCAGTATATCATATGAAACCCCTTTGGAGCAAGTGCATACCAAGGCAACATGAGGGCTTTTCCTAGGACAGTGGTCAGCAACCTTTTTTTTCAACTGAGTCAAATCTTGTCAAAACCTCGACTGAAATTTATTTTGAGAGCCATTTTATTTTATTTATTTATTTATTTATTTATTTATTTATTTATTTATTTATTTTTTGTGGCAGCACTCAGGGGCTACTCCTGGCTCTATGCTCAGAAATTGCTCCTGGCAGGCTCAGGGGACAATATATGGAATGCCGGGATTCAAACCACCGACCTTCTGCATGAGAGGCAAATGCCTTACCTCCATGCTATCTCTCCGGCCCCAAGAGCCACATTTTTAAAACCGAAAATACATAGGATGGTACACTGTTTTTAGTTTCAATAAGTTTTTATTGAGAATATTCTGCATGCAAGTATCCACATTGGTCAGGAAAATACAAATAGCACAACTAATAAAACAAAAACTTTAGAACGATATTATTTATCGATAATGTTAAATTCCATAAAATTTGCCTTACAATGTAGAGACAATGACAAAGTCACAAACACTAATGTGAACATTGGTCTTGCATTTCCTTGGATAGTTTGAGTAAGTCAGGTTTGTATGTTGTTGTTTTTAGTTTTAGACACGATTCCAGGTTATCAATTTACTCTTGATAAGGTTCATGCTTGAAAATGATTATTCGCATAAATATGTAGACCCAAACAAGGAAAGAACAGCAAATGCTAGCTTTTTTAGTTGATTATATGAGTCAGGAATACTATTTCAGGTGTTAAAAATCAACATATCTTTCTTCTCCAGATCTCTCAAAGCAGACCACTTGTGCTGTGAACTAATTTCACATTTGTGTTCTCCAATCTTTCTAAATTAGCACAAAGACGTTCAAATTTCTAGCTACACAGTTATTTCTTTTTTAAATCCAGAAATTGCATTTCAAAGTTGCCAACGTCGATATTAAAGGGAGAAAAATTTAATTCTGTTACAGTGGCATTCACAGGTTATTTTTTTTTTTAAGAAAGGCCAATGTCGCTTTGCTGTTTCTGAAATCCTGAAATCTCTTGAGAAAAGTTTTCCTCATAGTTAAAAGTGCTGTTTTAAAATAGGTAATGTCAATATCAGAATTATTTTCTTGGCAATGTTTCAACAGGCTTGAAAGGTGAATCAAAGTTTCTCTGTCAAAATCTTGAGCAAAAACAGATCATTTGTTTTCAAACAAAATAACTTCGTCTAATGTGGAAAACATTGTGTTTCCTTTCCCCTGTAGTTTATGATTAAGCTGATTTAGATATGAAGTAACATCCACCATGAAATACAGGTTTTTAATCCACTGATTGTTAATTCTGGATAGTGCCTCGGAAAAAATGCTTTGATTTCTGATAATAAGTAAGCAAAAAGTTTCAAAACGTTTCCTCTTGATAACCAAAATGTGCTGAAAATTTGAAATCCTACAATATGGAGATGAAATATGTAAAAGAGAAAAAAACCTTTTAACACTCTTTAAAAGCAAGGACAGTGTTCCAGAGAAAAGTAGTGATTTCACTGAAAGGAAAAGTCTATTGACACTTTAGTGTGTGCTGCAAGAAACCAAACTAAAATACACACAAAAACAAAAATGGCATTTTGTTAAAGGCATATGATATATCATAAAGGAATTATGATAGAGTACCTGAAACATTTTTTTTTTTGGTTTTTGGGTCACACCCGGCAGTGCTCAGGGGTTACTCCTGGCTCCATGCTCAGAAATTGCTCCTGACAGGCACGGGGGACCATATGGGGCACCGGGATTTGAACCGATGACCTTTTGCATGAAAGGCAAACGCCTTACCTCCATGCTATCTCCCGGGCCCTGCCTGAAACATTTTAAAAATATTTTTTTATGGGAGCCGGGTGGTGGCGCTGGAGGTAAGGTGCCTGCCTTGCCTGCGCTAGCCTAGGACGGACCGTGGTTCGATCCCCCGGTTTCCCATATGGCCCCC
>PVKC010033995.1:0-13862 GCA_004027635.1 Crocidura indochinensis | reverse complement strand
TTCTGGAAACGGCAGACAGTTCAATGATGACAAGGAAGATGTTCATTCCCGATCTAAAAAAGGCTTTCCTAGGACAGCTGGAGGGCATGGCTCAGTGGTAGAAACATCTGGTTTGATGTACCTAGGCTCCTTGGAGTTGTGGGTTGGTGTTCTGGTGTCACTTACTTAACTGTTCAGCTTTATCAAAACTAAGCATAATTTCCAACTTTTTAGTGTACATTTTCCAGGAAGTTTTGAGAGAGAGAGATATACCCATCCTCTCAGTCTACTTGGATATGAAACAAAATAACTTCAATAATAAGCTTCTCATAGCCTTGTTTGTTTACTGTTAGTGTGAAAGTAAGTATTTCTTACCTCTTTAGGCTCATGAACAAATAAATGAAATAATATAGTACTCAAGAATGTACTTAGCATTAGAAATGCTTCTCTCCTTCCCACCTGTAAGGTGACTTTTATGTAATAAGACTTTAAGAAATTCTGTTCCCATACAGGAAATATAAAACACCACTCTTTAAGACTTTTAATGTCTGAATAAATACTTTGGTAAAGGCAGTTCAGTAGAGCTTCCTTCAGAGGAGCTCGCCAATTATGTCAATGGAGACATGATATGGCCTCCATTCACTATGCCATTTTTCAAATACACATTGAAATAAATTCAAATACACATTGAAGCAAGCTCTGGGCAATACTAAAACAATAACTCATACTCTTAAAAGTGGTCTAAGAGTCTAGTGGAAAGAGACAAATAATTACAAAGTATATGGGTGAATGACACAATGAATCATTTCTACACCTACTTAGAAACTATGCTGAATAATATTTTTACTCTCCAATGTATCTGTTGTTGAGTTTATGAAATTGTTTTCTGAAATCAGGTATTAATATTATTTATAATATATAATCTCCCTTACCTGCTAATTATCTTTATCCATTATAAAGTTAAAGTTATTTTTATATAAAACAGAGTACCTGAATTTATAAAATACTAATGTTGTTATGTCTGTTATGGTTATTATAAAATTAATAATATAATCTTAACATTAAGTACATTAAAATGACATGTCAAAATCGTTTTAAGGTCACTGAGGCTATTCAGGGAAGGGAAAGTCCAGATCAAACTAACCCAAAATCAGATGTCTGATTAATTCAACCTTCAAACAGACTCAAGGTCATATGACTATTTTAACTAGAGAAGTTCCAAAAGATTACTTAAATAAATAGTTACTTTCAAAACATTTCAAGGGATGTACTAACAAATAGCTTCTCTCTATGCTTATTATAATTTCTTGAAATTTTATTTCAGTAGAAGACTCTGTTTGATAGCATCTTAGGAGAAAACATGTATTTCTTGTTCTCTTATTTTGTGTGGTGGGGTCACATCCACTTGTGCTCAGAACATACTCCTGACTTGTGCTCAAAGATCATTTCTACTAGAGTTTGAAGGAATTCCAGGGATTGAACCAAGGTTGGCCAGGTGCAAGGCAAGTGCCCTATGTACTATATTATCTCACAGGCCTCCAACATGTTTCTCTAAAGCAATACATCTCAATTATAGGCATAGTTTGATCTTTCTTGGATGGGGTTATTTATAATACCAGAGATACAGTTTTGATTATTACAACCCTCTTGGATCGGCTTCTTTGAAACAGTTTTGATTGTTACAACTCAGTGAGAAAGAATGAGAGAGTAAGAATACTACTGGCATTTAAACTATAATGAAAGAACTCTTGCTAAGCATCATATATAGTATATCCAACAACAGAATTATATGGTCCAAAATATCTATAGTACCAAGGTTGAAAAATACTGCCTTTAATAAATACATATGAGAGACCCGAACAGTGGAGCAGCAGTAGGGTGCTTGCCTTGATTGCGGCTGACCTAGGACGAACCAGCATCCTATATGGTCCCTTAAGCCAGGAGCTATTTCTGAGCACAAAACCAGGAGTAACCCCTGAGGGTCACCAATGTGGTCCCAAAACCAAAATCCAATAAATAAATAAATGCATACTTACTTACAACTCCTTTCCTAGACATCCTCATTCATTATCCTTTTTTTGCCTAATTTCAAACTGTAATATAAATTATTGAGCTATACTATATCTTTCTTAAACAAGGGTAAATAAAGTGATGAGAGCTGATAAAAGAAGGATAACTAGAAGCATGGCATTTACTCCTTGAGAAAACAAAAGAAATGAAACTATGAGAAAAATGTTAAAATCCTGTTTTATATTTAGTCCATAGGTAAACATGATGTCTTTTCCTGAAATATACCTTTGCTTTAAAGTGATGTGGAATATACAAATACAGATGCTCTATAAATTTTCATTGTATGAATACTTAGAATTGTAGAAAAATGCTATATTTTTAAAAATTCAGGAACTGAGCAAATCATGTAATAGAATATTGTGCCTGTTATATCCCCAAAGTTAAGAAGTGTTTGAAATGCATCAATTAACCAAAAAAAAAAAGAAAGAAAGAAAAAAAGAAAAAAAAACAAACAAACTACATTGAGAGAGGCAAATATTCAATTAAGTTTTGGGTAAAATTCAAGCAAATGTTAAACAGAAAATATTTCCTCCCTCTTTATACATAGGATTTTTGTTTCCTATATGCTTCTCAATTATTTTTTCTTTAATTAATTTTCTTAAACAACAGTGCTAGAAGGTTGTTCAGAATACTGTTGGCTGGTGCTTTTTCACTTTTGCAAATTTGTTCAAAATTGTTACAATTGCAATATATAATTGTAAGACTGCCACCAATTCCTGGTTTCCCTCCAACCCTCTCTCTGCCTGTATCTGGAGCAGACACTTTTCTTCTTTTCTCTCTTTCCTCTTTCTCTTTCTCTCACCTCTTTCTATCATTTTAGACACTGGTTTGCAATATTGTTATAAAAGAGTATTGTGCACATCACTTTATTTTCTTTTCAGCACCCAATTCTTGCCCAGAGTGATCATTTCCAAAAAAGCAAGAGGAAGACATCTAACATTGGGTACATTTCTCTAGAGCAGGCAGAAAAACTCATATGGACAAATGGAATAGATAGTCTCTATTTGTTACTTTAAGTGGAAACATTCAACAAATGGCTTGAGAAATGTATTTTTCTGATTATGTTTATAATATGTCAAACAAATATTATTTTTAAGTTAGAATTATAGTTGGAAGCAAAAAATTGTTTATCCTTAATTCATCACAATTAACTTCCATAATGATAGAACTTAATCATGCTACCACTATTCTCAATTTTGTGAAAACAAATGAAGTCTTGGAATTGTACTGAAAGATAGATCCCAAACATATTCTAAATTTCTGTGAAATATAACCACAGATCAATATTACTACATGCAGGTAAATTTTGAAGATCTGTCCCCATGTACACAGAAAATTCCCTTAGAACTTTGGCTGAGTCCTCTTCCCCCACTTTTTGTTCTTTTAAGTGTATGTTTATTCAAAAACTTCTCCTCAAATGACAGAGTTATGTTCATGTTTCCTGAACTATATATGTTGTAAGTAAAAAGAGACTGTTAAAATCATCTTTTTCTTAGCAACATTTAGCATAATATTTGGCATAGAAAATTATCATGGATATAAAATTAATCTGTACATTTATAAGTACTTGAGTAAAATGAGGACATAATTATTTTTTGCTTTTGGGACCACACCCAGTGACTCTCAGGGGTTACTCCTGGCTATGCACTCAGAAATCAGTTCTGGCTTGGGAGTTCATATAGGACGCCAGGGGATAGAACTGTGGCTCATCCTAAATTAGTGCGTACATGGCAAACACCCATCTGCTTGCACAACAGCTCTGGCCCTGGGTAATATAAATTTTTGAAATATTGAAAATCCCAGAGAAGTACAAAAAACTATTATGTTTCCCCCCAAGGGATGGGAGGGCATTTATTTTAATCAAAAATACAAGGAAAGTACCTCTCAACCCACATTTCATCTTTTTTATTGGGTTCTACATCAATCAGATACAAGGCCCCTTTCCTCGTTCCGCTTCTAAAAAAGCTAAATGCCTAGTTACTTACAAATATAATTTAATTTGTAATGTATATAATTCTATTAGGAAAATCAGAGGTAAAAAGACAGTGTCTCACCACAGAGACACTTCACTTCTGCTAAAATCCAAAAGATATTCTAAAATTAGTAGCTTCAGAAACCTCTGGAGCCATAAGTAATAACATGACTTTACAATTTTAAAAAATGTTGACTTTCCTTTCTAGAATATTGGACTTCAAAAACAGCAATATATTAACATAAAAGATAATTATATGTACATTTGTTGATGTTGATAAGAGAATCTGGCATTATTATAAGTGTTTCTGTCTTATTATTCTTTATACTTGTTCTATTCATATTACAAACTTATTTCTAAAGACCCATATAAAATTATTCATAAATAAAATTTTAAACATGAAATTAGGAGAATTTCTAATTGTTTTCTTACAATAATCACCAGGGTACAAGTTACAAGTATAAGATTTGTTCTGGGTACTGCTGATGGTTTCTGAACTTAAATAGTTATAAAGACCATTATTCAGCTCATGCAAATGCCAAGTTTCTCTTCCATCTCCAGGCCCTTCCGTCAATACAGAACATTTATCATGCACTTTGACATTTAAGGTCTATAATACATTTAAGCAAAGGATCACTACTATATGACAAAGATTGAGTTGATGTGTTCTGGTGATGATTCAAAAGACTGAAATTCATGCAGTATACAGGAGCCCTTCCTATGGCCCAGCATGAATTCATGAATAGTTTCCCTTACTATGATTCCCAAAAGACAAAACAAAGAAGACATGCACATGAGAAATTTACTAAATTAAAACAAGGACTAGAGCAGACGTCCTCATAGTATGACCCACTGACGATATGCAGCCTGCTGAGGACATTTATCCAGCACACTGGGTGTTTTTGCTGCCATTGTCTGTCCTGCTTAGCTACCTGCTCATCCAAGGACTTCAGTGCACATGTGTGGAAAGTGCACTACACTCTCTGACTACCCTCCTTCTTGCTCTCTCTTTTCTCTCTCCTCTTTTATTCTTTCACTTCTCTCTCACTTTTCTCTCCTTTCTTCTCTTTCTCCTCTCCGCTTTAAGGGGTCCTTAAACTGTGGCTCAGGCCACCGCTGTTCATAATTTTTTAAACTATAGTCTGGCCCTCCAACATTCTGCGAGGACAGTGAATTGAACCCCACTTAAAAAATTTGAAGACCCATAGACAAAAAGACAGCAAGTAATTTAGGCACTTGCCTTGCATGCGACCAACTTGGTTGGATTCTGGCTCCACAAATGATCCCTGGGCATCAACAGGAGTGATTCCTGTGCACAGAGAAAGCCCTGAACACTGCTGGATATGGCCTAAAATCCAAATTAGAATAGATCAAATATCTGTATCTTTTAAGATTCAACATGTAATTATTAGAGGTCTAGTCCAAATACTAAAGTTTGCATAGGGAAATACAAAAGGCTGATCTCTTTTATTTTGTTTTATTGAAACCATTGTGATTTACAAAGTCCTTCACAATTGAGTTTTGGACATACAGTGACTCAGAGCCATTCCAAACACTATTGTCAACCTCCCTCACCATGTTCCCAGAGTATATCCTAACCACTACCCTTTGTCCCCCAGCCTGCAAGTATAATAGGCTCAATTCCCCTGATTCAATGTTAATATGTACCTAAAATACTACTGTGAAAAATGCGTAAGCCAATATGATCAAAATAAAAATCATATATATATTTTTTTTAAAGGGTAGATTGTTAGAGTTTGAGTTTCTTGCTTCTATTGTTGTTGACTTTTGTATGGATATTTAGTTATTTAGTCTGTCGTGTTTTTTTTTTTAATCTCCACCAATGCACCTGAGACCACTTGGCCCCTGGCTCCCAACCTTTCATATTTGTGTTTCTCTTCTTCCAGTCAGTATCTTTCCTGGAGCCAAGAATGTTCAAGACAACTCCTACTTAGATCAATGCATTTCTTAGTGCAGTTGTTCTAATTGCTACATATCAGTGGTATCACTCTGTATTTATCCTCTTCTTCTGGCTTACTTCATTTAACATAATATCTTCCAGTTGTTGCAAATTACATGATTGCATCATTCCTTATAGCTATGTAGTGTTCCATTGTATGTATGTACCACATTTTCATGATCCACTCAATCTGTTGTTGGACATCTAGGTTGAACAAAAAAATCTTAGCTATTGTACTGAGTACTACAATGAATGCATTAATTCTTTTGGATGAATGTTTTATGTTTTGTGGACAGATAACCAAAAGAAAAACTGTTTGGTATTATGATAGCTTAACTTTGAGTTTACTGAGAACTGCTCGTACAGTTTTCCAAGGTGGTTAGACCAGGCAGCAGTCCCATAAGCAGTGGTTAAGAGTTCATGTCTCACCATATTACCACCAACAGATATTGTTATTATTTTTGATATGTGCCATCCTCACTCATTGTTGTCTTGGTTTGGATTTCGTAATAATAAATGATAATTAGCATTTTTTCATGTGTCTTTTAGTCTGTTGGTCTTCCTTAGAGAACTGTTCATTTCTTCTTATCATTTTTGACGATATTTTTAGGTTTTGTGGGGTTAACCTTTGTGAGTATTTGTAAGTAGTTTGCATTCTTAGATATCATTTGTGTATAAAAGAAATGCAAATATCATTTGTGTTTTGATTTTGTAGCCGGCAACTTTGCTGTATTGTTTTATTGCTTCTAGGAGAGTTTTTTTTTTAACTCTTTAGGGTCTTTGATGTATATCATTATGTCTTTTGCAAATAGAGATATTTTGACTTCATATTTTGATTCCTTTGGTTTTCTTCTCTTGTCTGATTGCTATTGCTAGGATTTCTAGTACTATGTTGAATAAGAGCGGAGACAGTGTACATCCTTGCCTATTACCTGCCTTAGTGTAAATGCTTTCAGTTTTTTGAGATTAAGAATAATGTTGGCTATGTGATGCATTTGTATATATATGTACATATATATATATATACATACATACGAGCTCAAATATTTTAATGGACAGCCTGAAGAAAAAAAGTCAGTGAAATATCTTGAAATGAGAGAATTTGTGGATAACCAGAGAAAATTGGAGAAATAATTTTATATATTGTGCAAGGATAGGTTTTGAATAGTTTTGCTGTTACTTTTGTATTATAGAAAATCATTCCTAGCAAATGATCATCAGAGAACATCAATCTAGTGTGATACCAACTATCATTTTTCTAGGTACATACAACTATGAAAAATAGTATGAATGTGTACAGTTTTTATTCCCAATATATAATGTCCTTAATAAAAAAATATTTGAAGTCCTTGATTTAGAGGCATGTTTATGGCATGCATAGTAACATGAAAATACTCTAAACTTTTCTTGAATTCTCTTTTAGAGTGTGAGAAAAATTTTCATCTTCTGATTGATTCTTTTTTAAAGGAGTCAACTAATTCAATAAGTTTTTTTTTCCTTTGACAGGATTGGGTAGCTGCTATTGGTCAGAGCTGTGACCTTACATGTACCTAAATTTTCTGAATCTCACTTTGTTCATCAATAAGTGGGGAATACTGCCAGCTATATTATAGAGTGTCTGTTACAATTAGTGACAAAAATAGACGCATTTAGTGCAGTTTCTTGCACAAAGTAAGAAATAAGTACACTAACCTTCTTTTCAGGCTTTTTTTTTAAGGGGAAAGACACTTTCTTTCATTCCCTGTTTCCTTATAAATAGTCAACACTCAGGAGTGTCCTATTCCAAATGTTTCCAGGAATAGGACACTGTGACATTCTAAAGTGCTTTCTGCTGTCAAATTAATGAAAGATCACTCCTTCTCAGGGAGAATTCAGCCCTATTCAGCAAAGCTAGTTTATAGAGAAATAGAAAAATTCTAAGAAAAATCTCTGTATAAAACAAATGTTTTCAGTTTATGACTTAGTACTATTATAAATCACTCAATATATTTGAATTTATATTTCTTTTAAAGAGTATTGGTGTTGTTGAGGTTATGGGACGGATATCTACACAGTGAGAAATGTTGCCCTAGGATAGAAAAGAAAATGTTTCTGGTCACTTCCATTTGGCCAATGGCAGGTTGTTTATGCCAGGGAAGTGTGGGTAGGGTACTAAAATTTAAATCTGATTAAAATTAAATTTGATTTAAACAAGTTAAATCAAATTTTGTCTTATGGAGAAGACATTAAATACCTGTCTCAGAATAAATATCTACTTATTAGATTTTGAAGTTAGTGGGAAGAGAGAGATTGTAAAATTTTTACTTGAGAGCTTAATTATTTTGTAATGCATGATGCATAAAACCAAATAGAACAATCATAGTGTTACTTGATGAAAATCTTGGCTTTTATCATCTTGATGACATTTACTCTATTCCTAAGCAATTTTAGATAAGCTAAGCCAGCAGCTGGGGAGACCCCAGCTGTAACTAAGCCTGATGTCCTTGCTTCATCTAAAAGAAAGCCCATGGGGCTGAATCCAAGTATCCAAATAAAGAGAAAATATTTTCCACTATCAAGAACAGATAATATGAGTTACATTAAATTCAATCTCAGTGGAATTTTTACTTGAATTTCTTGCTTGGAGGTAAACCGAGGTCACTAAAGATTGCCCTAGGAAATTTATTTAGAAGATTGCCATTTTAAGTAATTATTTTTATCCTAAAAATAAATGTGTGTGATCAATAGATATAGTAAAAGAGAGCAGGCTGAACCCATGTAGGGTCAGATCTATGACATGACGATCTGAGCTATGGTGCCTCAGTAAGTAATGTATTCCAAATAGAATTCATACCTCTTCCGGAGAAATATGGAAGATCACGTGATAAATATAAAGATAAAAACACGTTTAAGTTTATATAAATAGATGGGACATGTTGGATAAATAGTAGTTTAATGTCAAACAATCTTATACTCCAAGATTCATCTTTAACATATTTGAAGAATCAGGGAAGTATTTGAAAGAAAAATCTTCAAAAAGTCTGTAGTATCATATTCATTTACTTTCTTTAATCACCAATTATAATATTTGGTGAAAATTAATTTCCTGCCTTCCTTCCATATACTTACTTGTATCTATCAATTTTCTTCCTTTCATCAGCCATCTTTAGTCAAGTCTATTTTATATCTACAACCTATTCCATAATATGTATGTGTGTATGTAGATATGTATGCATGTATGTATAAATTTATATATATAAATATAAATATATATATATATATATATATATCTACCTACCTACCTATGCTTGTCTCTAGCACTACAGAAGCAAGTATCTTCAAGTGTGGCCTCTATACAAATAAAACAAATAAAGGTATATCTCTATTGATCTAATCGGACACTTAAAATTCTCACTGTTTACAGTGAAAAAGTATAGCATGTAAAGTTCTAGACTTGAATTACAACCAGCCCAGGTTTGATCTACATATGGTACCTAAGTCACATGAGGAATGATCCTGAGCACAAGTTTGGGAGTTTTTCTGAACACCATGGGGGTTTAACCCCATTAAACAGAAGTTGCAATGTTTTAAATTATGTCTTTGATCTTTTTAGCTCTTGGAATTTTTATCCTTTTTTTTATTAATATAATTTGGTTTCACATAAGATTGTACCACTTCTATTCATTTTTCCAATTGCAAAATATTATGAAACAGCACAGTAAAGTACTATTTCTTGAAAAAATACTTAAAACTTATAAATTAAGTTTAAATTATCTATTAAATTAAAATTTATTAACAACATTAAAATATTATATTAGGTTTGAACTGAATAATAGAGAAAGTTAAAAATAAAATATTTGAAAATACACATCAATAAAACAGAAAGAAAATGTTAATGGTAAACAAATTGACACAGCATTGCATTTATGATTTTCTTTTGTATTCCAAATCACTAGTTTATCTGCAGCTATATCTTACTTTCTTCAATATATCACCTTCCTTCATATTTTATATGTGTAGATAAAAGTGAAAATAATCCTAAATTTTTTTCAGCATTCATTTTCACATGAAAAATCATCTTGTCTCTAGGTTCTTTTGGAGAATAGAATTCCTCAAAACTCAGTTCAAGTACTGTGAAATTTAAAGATATAAACAGGAAATCATATTCTTCTGTTATAGAAAATATAATTTATTTTTAGATATATAAAAACTCTAAATAATACCCTTAAATGCATTTCTTAGAAAAACCCTTGAACAAATCTACCAAGTATAAAAAATCTTGAGTAGACCCTCAAGAAAGTAGATATGCTCTAGGAGAAATAGTGGAAAGTCCTCACTACTGACTGATCTGTTAGCCTTTTCTATGTTTGGAGTTAAAACTTTAGAATAGGGGCCCGGAGAGATAGCTCAACGGTGTTTACCTTGCAAGCAGCCGATCCAGGACCTAAGGTGGTTGGTTCCAATTCCGGTGTCCCATATGGTCCCCCGTGCCTGCCAGGAGCTATTTCTGAGCAGACAGCCAGGAGTAACCCCTGAGAACTGCCGGGTGTGGCCCAAAAACCAAAAAAAAAAAAAAAAACTTTAGAATAGACACATGTAATTTCATAAAAGAGTACATAATTTAAATTGGCTACATTAGTATGTAAATAAACTTTGTCCATTGTCCCAGTGAAAGAGTATACAATAACAGTGAAGAAATTTTATTAAAATTAAATATGAGAAGTAAGACTAATATATGGGACTCAAAAAGTTATCTGTGTGCTGGATATGGGGCTAGAATTATTTTATTATAAAACTTGAATTTTCATCTCATATATATCTAAACTTTTTTATAATAATAATAATTTTTATTTTGACCAAAGTGTATTACATATTTTTCACAGTAATATTTTAGGTACATATTAACATTGATTCAGGGGAATTCCCATCACCAAAGTTGTCCTCCCTCCACCCCCATTCCCAGCTTGCATCCCATATTCCCCTCCCTAACCCCCAGGGCTGTTAGTATAAGTGGTTCCCCCTGTGTCTAGCTTGTTGTAGATTGGATATCGCCTATCTAAACTTTTATATACCAATACTGGGGCATAGTTTACTCTTTAATGTGTCTCTATGATATTATTTGCATAATCTTTTTGCAAACAAATCTATATTATAAAAGAATCCATTTTTAACTAACATCTATTAAACTGCTTGTTGCTATAATAGTTATAGCCTATCTATCATAGCATTATAAACTGGGACAACAAAATATATTGTTTTCTTAATTTTTAATATTTAGTTATACACTGTACTTACAAAATTATTTATAATATAGTTGTTTCAGGCTTACAGGATAAAAACATCAATCATGCCACCAATGTGACAAGTTTACCCCCACACTTACCAGCTTCTTACAATAACAAGATGCATTGATTTCATATTGTTTGCTCCAGGAAATCTTGACAAAGGCAATTATGAAAAAAAATAGAACACTGAAAGCAATTTTGTGATGTTACATTACTAGATGTGTAATCTATCTAAATAGAAATTTATATTCACTTAATTCAAAATACTATAATAAATACATACTCTTTATATTTTTAAATGCATTCACTTATTTACATAGAAAAGTCTTCAACCTTTACATCCAAGATATATCACATTCATTTATATTTTGTATTAGGTCTCATTTTGAAAATAATCCTGTTCCCCTTGTCACTAATAACATTATTTTAACTATTTTAAAACATTTTAAAGTTTATATAAAATAAAGTCAACTGTAAAATTTTATTAAAATGGAATTTTAAAAAATTAAAGGAAAAAAATCTATAAAAGTACAGTGTTTTTTTATTGTGGTTAAAGTGAATTACAGTTCTCTCACAGTAATATTTGAGGCACATAGTGACAAAGAATGAGGGACAGTCCCATCACCAGTGTTGTCCTCCCTCCACCCCTGTTCCCAGCATGCATTCCACATCTCCTTTCTTTATCCTCATAATGCTAGTGCAACTGTTCCCTTTTTGTAAAGACTGTTATAGATTGGGTTTAGATTCTGTTATTGACTTTGATTTGGTACTTATGTCTGATCAGTTTTTATTTCCACCAACTGAACATTAGACTGTCTGGTCTTGGTACTATCAGAGGGAGAAAGAAAGAGAAAAAAAGAAAAACAAAAAACAAAAAAGAGAAAACTAGGAGTAGTACATTTAAGTGTTACAAATAAACATTTAGGGGGCCTGAGAGTTGGCGCTAGAGGTAACGTGTCTGCCTTGTAAGCGCTAGCCAAGGAAGGATCACGGTTCGATGCCCCCAGCATCCCATATGGTTCCCACAAGCCAGGGGCAATTTCTGAGCACTTAGCCAGGAGTAACTCCTGAGCATCAAACGGGTGTGGCCCAAAAAACAAAACAAAACAAAAAACCCCACAAATATCTATTTAGAAGAAGGAAGGGAAAAGAGAAGAAAAAGGTAGCAAATAAAACAAAACAAAAACAAAAACAATAAGGGAGCAATAACAAAATTACAAAAAGAATAATCAAAGAATAAACCAAAACCAAAACCATCAGCTACGGAAATAAAAAAAAAACAAAAACAAACAAACAAAACAAAGAACAAAACCAGACAAGCAACTTCTTAAAAAATGGTTTGTGTTTCTTCTTCTTCTTCTTCTTCTTCTTCTTCTTCTTCTTCTTCTTCTTCTTCTTCTTCTTCTTCTTCTTCTTCTTCTTCTTCTACTTCTTCTCTTCTTCTTTCTTCTTCTTCTTTTCTCTTCTTCTTCTTCTTTTTCTTCTTCTTTTTCTTCTTCTTCTTCTTCTTCTTCTTCTTCCTCCTCCTCCTCCTCCTTCTTCTTCTTCTTTTCCTTCTTCCTTCTTCTTCTTCTTCCTCCTCCTCCTCCTCCTCCTTCTTCTTCTTCTTTTCCTTCTTCCTTCTTCTTCTTCTTCTTTTCTTCTTCTTTTCTTCTTTTTCTAAGTCTTCTAAGTCTTCTTCTTCTAAGTCTTCTTCTTCTTTTTCATCATCTTTAGGTATAGGCACAGTAAATATTGGGAAAATTACAATGGGAATGCCCTTTGGTAAGAGATACAGAGTTTCTCTGACAGTGAAGCATTTAGCCATGGGACTAACTACAGGCTCCATACTCATTCATTTACACAACCCAAGGTCTTTTCATGGTGCCAGGAAACTGTCCACTCAGATATAGATGATGACATCCATCTTTGTAGCTAGAGATCTTGTTATTTGTGTAGGTCAAGTGTGAGAGCTAGGAGAGGATTTTTCTTTATGGTTCTAGGAGTTCAGTTCCATCACTGTCGTTGTAATCAGTCTTCTGTAATTAGTGGTCTTGGTTTTTGTTCAGATCCTAGGACAGAGCCTAGGCTATAGGTTTTCAACATGGTTCAAGAACTTCTCAGTCACAGTTGTCACAGTCAGACCTCTGGAATTAGAGATCTTGGTTTTAAAAGTACAATGTTTTTATCTTAAGAAAG
The DNA here is from genome assembly GCA_004027635.1 of Crocidura indochinensis. Lineage (NCBI taxonomy): Eukaryota > Metazoa > Chordata > Mammalia > Eulipotyphla > Soricidae > Crocidura > Crocidura indochinensis. The sequence goes on along the minus strand of PVKC010033995.1, from coordinate 439 downwards.
GAAATGCTGCAAAGACTCATGAAACATACCCACCATTCACTAGGTTGGAATGATAACTCAGCGGTAGGGCTTTTTTTTTTTTTTTTACAGGTGGCTGATCCTGGATGTAGTGTGGTTATATTCCCGGCATCCCAGATGGTCCCCAAAGCCAGGAGTGATTTCTGAGCACATAACCCTATGCTTCACAGGATGTGTTCCAAAAACCAAAAACAAACAGTCGCCATTCTATATAAGATATTAATATTCATTTTTGAAAATAAAAAATATCTGGCAATTTAGGAGTGTGTATATAATTTTTATCTACTAGAGGGCAGTCAGAAGCATCAAGAGTAAGCTTGTGTCAATAAATTTGTCCTGGGGCCAGAGTGATAACACAGTGGTAGGGCTACGTCCTTGCACCTGGTGGACCTGGAAGAGACCCAGATTTGATCCTCTGCAT
>PVKC010033994.1:0-13824 GCA_004027635.1 Crocidura indochinensis | reverse complement strand
ACCACAAAGATTGCTGAGTACCGTTAGGAAAATAACTACACCACCAACTATCATGATAACAGTAGTGAGTGAGAAAAATAGAATGCCTGTCTGGAAGAAAGTAGGGGGTCAGGAGGAAGGAGATGGGGGGCATTGATGCTGGAAAGTTTACACTGGTGAAGGGGGCGTGTACATTTTGTGACTGAAGCTCAACTACAAAAATGTCCGTAATAATGATGCTTAAATTTTTATTTAAACATTTTATATTAATGAAATATATAAAAATAAAAAGAGCACATGCCTTGCATACATAAGACCCTGGATTGGTTCCCCAATAATGTAAAAGTGCCTTCCTTCTTCCCTCTCTCCCTTTCTTCCTACATTTTCCCTCCGTTACTCTTACCTTGCTTCCTTCCTTCCTTCCCTCCTTCCTTCCTTCTAGTCCTCCTTCATTCATTTTTTTGGTGGTTTTTGGATCACACCCGGCAATGCTCAGGGGTTACTCCTGGCTCCATGCTCAGAAATTGCTCCTGGCAGGCACGGGGGACCATATGGGATGCCAGGATTTGAATCGATAACCTTCTGCATGAAAGGCAAACACCTTACCTCCATGCTATCTCTCCGGCCCCCCATTCATTTATTTTATTTATCCATCCTTCTTTCCATCAAATGGCTCGACCTACCCATCTTTCCAGGATATAACACTTAAAACACATTTTTTTTGCTTTTAGAATTTACCCAACAGTGCTCAGGGATTACTCTTGATGCAGTTCAGGAGATCATATAGGATACTAGGATGGAACCCAGGTCAGCCATGTGTAAGAAAAGCCTCCTCCTCACTGTATTATCTCTGCAAAACCAAAGTTGTAATATCTATTGCTCTAGATTGTTATGAGCATCAAATAAAATACATAGAAGAAGCAATTGCTGAGGATTACCCCAGCCCCATATTTTCAGCTGTCACTGCCTCTGCAGGTGGATTCTGGACAGCAAATGTGCTGTGGAGGCAGCATCCAAGCTCCCCACCTTAGTTATACAGAGGATGGCGCAGGGTGGGCACAGAGGAGGATCTGATGAGTGATTTGGAGACAAGCAAAAGAAGCATCTATCTAATGGTCTGATGCTCCAGAAGAGGAGCAACAGTGCCTGTGGTGGAGAGAGGGGTGAAGGTACAGGTTTGGGGGATGAGAGGGACTGGGGGCTGGCTGCCAGTTTCTCCACCCTCTCAGTCAGATCCAGCCCTGGATGGGGGCAGGGTCCCTGTCCCCCATATCTCCCCTTCGTGGCCTGGGCTCCTCTACAACCCCAGATATGTATGTGTCTGGGCTCCATTCATCTCTAGGATGCCACCTGGCCTGGAGCTTCATGTCCTTCCTCGGTCAGTCCTCTCATACAACCTGCCAAGGCATCTTCCTCTGTTCCTGCTTGCACAAAGGAAAAAGGAAGAGCAAAGGGTGAAGCAATTTCCCCAGATTGCACAGCTATTGTTGGGCCACCTGTGCTTCCCAACCAGCACCCTGATTCCAGGGCACCCCCTGATGCCATGGGAGGAGGAAGGGCATTACAGAACCAGAGATAGTTTAACTGCACCACTCCAGCTCCTAAAGTCTTTGCTTTAAGAAAGGCTGGGGAGGGTGACAAGTTTTAACAGTAACCAGAAAGGGCCAGATGTTTCTGGATTTTTTTTACTCCTGGCCATATCCCTTCTCCAGAAAAGAAAAAGTTAGCTGACACAACAAAGAAGAGAGAGACAAGAGCAGGAAGGACAAAGTGACAGGCATAGAAGTGTGGCAAATCAGCTCAGCCCATTTCAAAAAGGTGCTAATTAGAACAAGACCCTCCAGATGCAGACAGTTGTATCATCCTGCAGGGCAGAGGGAAAGAAGTACTGGGGAGGAGGGCAGAGTGGACAGAAGAGTGGGGAAGGTGTACGGGAGAGAAGGAGAGAGAAAAAGAGGGTTCACCAAGATGCCTCTGATCATGATAGTTATTGTTCTTGTCTCCAATCTGCAGATCCTGAGCAGAGGACTTTTCCCCCAGCACCTGCTTGCTCCTTCCTATCTCTGAGATCTTAGATCTCTTGAACCCTTTGGGGAGTCTGAGTCTTAGTTGGATGGTGAGATCTGTGAGAAAGTATTGAAGTATGCAGTGGGCAGAGGCTGGATGAGTGAATAAACGAATGGAGAGTGGAAGGAGAGATGAATGGATGAATGATGAATGGGTGGATGGTGGATGAATGGAGATGTGGATACATAGATGAATAATGGACAAAAGGGTGTGTGAATGGATGAGTAAATGGACAAATGGATTGTGAGTGATGAATAAAATAGAAAGTGAATAAACAAGCAGGCAGATGGGTAATGAATGGATTATATCAGCATAACTGACTAGCATGTCTTCAGATGTTCCTAGTGTCTGTTAACTCTGTAAATGCCAGACTTCTCCCAGTCTCCCACCCTTTCACCTTCTCCCAGGGAATATGTCTTTCACTTGCTTTCTCAGATGCATAATCTGCTTCAGGATTCATTTCCAAGTTGGCTGAGTTGCTGAGACCATCAGGATGGTCCATGTGCTTATATCCAGTCAAAGTCTCTACATGAGATTCAGGAGATAGCTGAGGGATTGTGGTAAATGCCTTACATGACCCCAGTTTTATCTCCAGCATCACAAATTCCCCTGAACAGTGGTGACAGGGTGACCCTAAGGGGTCCTTGCACCACACTGAGCTGCACCACTTCCAAAGACCTTGCACTGACCCATCAACCAAGTAGGCTGAGGATTGCTGGGGTTTTTAGCACTGCTTGAGAGAACCTAACCACCCTTAGAGTGGAGGACTTGTGTGAAAAAACAGTTGCGTCACAGTTGCCCAAGACAAAGCCATCACTAGACTAACCTGCTCTTCTTTTGTCCTCTCTGATGGGAACCCAATTCCAGATCATGCCCAGATGGTTCCCACATCTCTCTAGATACCAGACTGCCTTTCCCAGGACTGCATTTCCTGCTGAAGGTTGTTGCTTATCTCCCCTTTTTGATTTCCATCTCTATATTCCATCTGGTCTCACCCTTGTCACCCTGGCTTAACTCTCAGATACCACATATGATTCCCTAAATACCACAAGGAGTGATCCCTGAGCACAGAGCCAGGAGTAAGACTTGAACAGGTATGTCCTTCCCTCAACAAAGTCAATATCTGCCTAACTTTAGTGGGTATCTACTTCTATCTTGGTGCTCAGATATCACCCCCTGTCTTGTGTGAGGCAACATGTAGTGTTGCTGATTGAATCCGGACTCTTGCATGCAAAACTGCATGCATTCAGCCCACTGAGATCTTTCTCATGCCAAATCAAATAAATAGATTTATTTTTCCAAGCAGCAAACAAAATCTAGGTTCCATCTCCAACCCTGCATATTCACCTGAGCACCACCAGGATTAAACCCCAAGCTCTAATGAGGGGATAACCCATGATCTATACCATCTGTGGCTCTACTCCTCCCAACAGGAAGTATAGGAAAAAGCAGAAAATCCCAGCCTCTCTGCACTCCATTTCCATGCTGCCTTAGCCCCAGAAAGGAAGATAGTGCAATGCTCAGCAGTGAAGCAATGGAGCAAGTTTCTTTCAAGATGACACTTAAAAAGACAATCTGGTGTGAACTAAGGGGTGTTCTCCTAGTTAAGTACCCTGAGAGCCATGTATGCACATGCAAATAAATGCAAAATCCAGATTTGCTGTCTCCTTTCTCTCCTGCTGCCCTCATGCGCTGAAGTTTCTCCTCCCTCCTTCCCTTTTTCCATCCCTTCTCCTGGCTTCCAACTCTGACCACTTCCCCCACCCTCAGGGAGCTTTCTTGTCCACTTTATTTTTAGCCAGGTGCCATCCTGAGGATGTGGATGGAGCTCCTGAGTCAGGGGTTTTCAAGGAAGCAGGCTCTGACAGCTCCCTGGCATCTCTGGAGATGCTTATCAGCCTCCTCCATCAGGTCTGCAGGGGTGCAAAGAGGAAGCAGGGGAGCTAATGCAAAGACCTCTACTCCAGCTCTGGCTCTTGCTCAGAGGATCAGCTCTGCAGGTATCCAGTCCCAGGGAAATTCCTCCTGGATCCAAGTAACATCTTCAGCAGATACTGCTCAGGTTGGATGAGAAAGCACAACTGTGTGGAGAATTGAAAACTGAGAAGCAGCCAGAATCCAGGGCTCGAATAAAGGACTGTGTCCCAGATTTCTGGGCTCCTTGTTCATTTTCTCAGGTGTGTCCTGACTCCCCTCCATCTTGGCAGTGGGAGGTAGCAGGCAAGGTTCCGTTCCATGTGTGTAGATGGTTCTACTATATTCAAAGGGGCGTCAGTGCTAAACAGCCAGTAGAGCAATGCAGTCCATAGGCCCTCAGTCCTGGCAAAAAGGATTTAGGCAAAATACCTCCCAGCTCCATAAGTCCTTTGCTCTCCATACCCTGCCTGCCCCCAGATTTTCTGCATAGATCTGTAATTTACAGATCGAAGACATCCAGTTCTATTGGACTGCCAGTCCACCTGTTTCTCTCTCTCTCTTCTTTTCTCTATGCTCAGGGATCACTCTTGGCAGTGCTCAGGTCACCCACTGCAGGGCTGGGCTTTGAACAGAGGCAAGAGCTTTCCTTGCTGTGCTATGGCCTCATCTCTCCCCTTTTCTCAACTGCACTCGCTTCCCCCAACTAGTAGGTCTGGGGATTTCCCAGCAGAAAAGCCAAGAGGATGTGTCAGCTCGCTGTGGGCAGGAATGGGGGCCACCCCCTACAACCCACCACAAGCTTGTTCCTTCCTCTCTGGGGTGCTGCTCTCCAGGGGCTGTTGTGCTGACTCCAGGCAAGTCCTGTGGCCCAGGGCATCCCGCAGGACGTTAGTCACTCTCGCTTGTCTCCAGCCACTTTCCCAGGCGCCAGCCTCTGCCATTTCCCAGAGGCTCTGTCTGAGAGCCTTGAGAAAGGCTCAGGACAGGCTCTGGGGCTGCGAAGGAAGAGGATCTGCTCCTGCTGACCTGCTGACCTCACTCAGCAAACACCTCCCCACGACTGCCCACATTCTCAGTGTGGCTTGGGCAGAACTGCCGGGCCACCCGTGGCTTTGGCCTGGCACAGGAAGTCCAGATCCCCACCCTGCACCCCCTACACACCCACGTGTTTTTCCAAGAACACTCACTGGCCCCGAGGTAGGCTTGGGCATATGATAGGGTGACCTGGAGGCACAACCTGGGATGTAGATCCAGGGCCCACTCACAGAAAACACCCCCTTCCCTGCCTCCTCATCCTCACCCAATCTTTGAGGGGCCCTTTCAAGTAGGGATTATGGGGGCCAATGGCAGAAATAGAAAAAGTGTTGATTTCCAGGTCCTTCCTTTTTTTCATGCTACCTGCTCTTTCTGTCCATGGTACAGGATTCTGATAAGGGTAAATACAGACTGGACAGAGTCTGGACAGAAGAGCAGAAGGGTCTGAGAACTGCAGGGTGAACAGCTAAAGAGTCCTACTGATGCCAGGAGTGACTTTCAGGCCAGACATGATCCAAGTGTGTTCTCAGACCTGGGGTCCATCTTCTCTTTGCCAGTGCCGGGGCTCAAACCCAGTCAGGGCCTCATCTATGAGAGTCACCTGCTCTGCCTCTGGCTCAGCATTTACACACCCACTTTGGGCATGCAGAGAGCTCTCTCTGGACCACTTCCCACCCTGCTCTTGGGTCCCTAACCAGTCTTGGGATGCAGAGATGCCTCAATGGGCAGTCCTGGGTTCAACCAACACCCAGCACCACATGATCTCCAATTGCACCAGTAATGATCCCTAGTATAGAAGCAGGAACAACCTCCCTGGATGTGATCCCCAAACCCCACCCAACAAACTCAGCAAAATAAAAGAGAAAAAGTGGCATTTGCATAGGATTTTCAGTCTGCATGTCCAATTTGATCCCTGCACCATTTGGGCTCTGATCAAGCAGACCCACATCATCATCACCATACAAAGTTACCTTGGGGAGGAGTCTCTAAGCTGCCCCAAGTCCTAGTTTCTCCTTCTCCCAAAAAGCACCTTCAGATCTGGGGGATGAAGGAAATTTGGGGACCAGAGGAAAACAAGGGGTGCTGGCCTGGGGCCTGGGTTCCTAGGATGCAGTGACGGGGGATGGGGGAGTGACCTGCTGTGGTAGCAGGAAAAGGCGGGTGGGAATGTCCTGGGCAATAGTCAATGCTGACCACAGTCCTATCCTGACCTTAGTAGAGCTGGGCAGACACAGCAAGATAGAATTTCTCTCCGACCAGCAGTTTCTCAACTGGGAGGGTCCAGGAGCTGAGGCGAAGGGAGGGCATCAACCTAGGGTCTGGGTCAGTTCAGGGGCTGACCAGATCCTCAGCTGGTCTTCACCTCAGAGCTCAGGGTGAAGCCTGGGAAGCAAGGCCATGAGCCGAGCTTGCTGGATGCTGCTAGAGCTAGTTTTCTCATGCTCTTTCTGTATCTTGTGGCATAGGAAGACCTGAAGTTGGAGTTCCCATTTCCTAAGTCAGGCCACATTCTATGCAGTGTGGCCCCCAGACCTAAAACATCTCCCAACCCACTGGCTTTGCTGGGTAAAACCCAGTGGAATGTTAGCTGAACAATCGTCTATCTGAGCAGCTGACATGAAGCCCCTGACCAGGCCTATAGTGCAGACCAGATGGGATCACTGGCATCCTCATTATGTTACTCAAGGTCAGTCACGCCCTGACCCATGAGGACTCCTCGGTCTTTGCAATGGAGAAGCAATGCTCCCTAACTTCTGCTACCCTTTGCCATGCCTGATTTCTCTCAACAGCCCCCCAAGAATTATAATAAAGAAGAATCATCCTGCTTATCTGCAAGCATAGTTGAGTGACCAGTAAGGTGAGTTCTGGGGAGTCCAACTGGGACTCTGTTTCTTTCCCTTCCTGGATATGGGCTGCCCCAAGTTTCTTTGTGCAGTTCCTGCCCTCGACCTGGTAGATGTTTTTGTTGATGAACAAACACACAAGAATGATTCTGACAGAGTCTTTCCTGTGTAAGAGAAGAGCAACAAGAACAAGCCTTGAGAGACTGGTGACACTTCAGGCAATGTCCAGACCACCCCCATTCTCAAACTGTTCATTTGGGGTCTTCACTGGCACCAACAACCCATGACGGCCTGCTCTTGCTCTAGCTGGGGTCACCCTGTATAGTATAGCCTCAGTGAACCCCTTCCTCCCAAATCTACTGATTCCACACCCCCCACAGCATTGTCCCAGCTATCCTCCATTCCTTGGCCTTTCTGCAAGGTCTCCAGCCCATCCAGTGTCTGTGTCTGCTCTGCAGATGGTGGTGGTGCTGCTGGCTTCCTTCTCCTGGAATGGCAGCTTCCCTCAGAGCCCTAGAGAAGGGGCTAGAGAGATAGCATAGGGGTTCAGGCACTTGCCTTGAGTGTGGCTCTCCCTACTCCCCAAGCCAACAGTAACCCCTGGCATTTAATGGTGTGGCCCAAAACAAAGAAAAGAATCAGGTACCAAAGTGATAGCACAGCGGTGGTGCATTTGCCTTGTATGACGATCACCTTAGACAAACCTGGATTCATCCTGGGCATGGTCCCCTGAGCCTGCCAGGAGCAATTCTGAACGCAGAGCCAAGCATAACCCCTGAACACTGCCAGGTGTGGTCCCAAAACAAAAAACAACAAAATAAAGAATCAGGGGCCCAGAAGTGATGGTCTTATCAGTATATTCTCCTTCCAACTTGTGGTAGTTTGATACTGTGATATATGGCCAGGACACAGTGTGGTATGCAGTGAGGCTGTGGGTAGTGTGCAGTGAAGTCACAGTGTGGTTCATAATGAGGCAGGAAGGCTTCAGGATAGTGTGCAGGATAGGCTGTGGGGTGGTGTACTGAGGTTGTGGGATGGGTTGCAGTGAGACCTCAGGGTGCTGTGCAGTGAGGCTGTGAGTGATGTGCCTTAATGTTGCAAGGTAGTGTGCAGTGAGGCTTCAGGCGGTGTACAGTGAGGTTGTGGGATAGTGTCACTGAGACCATAGTTTGTACAATGAGGTCATAGTGTGATGTGCAGTGAGGTTGTGGGGTAGTGTGTAGTGAGGCTGTGGGATTGTATGCGGTGAGGCTATGGGGTTGTATGCAGTGAGGCAACAGTACGGTTTTATATTCAGTGAGGCTGCACAGTGGTGTGCAGCAAGGCTGTGGGAGAGCGTACAGCAAGGCCATAGTTTGCCCATGCAATAGGCTGCAGGATGGTGTGGAATGAGCTGTGGGGGCGTGCATCGAGGCTGTGGTGTGGTGTGATTTTGGCATGCATTGTGACCTGCATTGTGCGTGCAATAGGACTTCAGTGTAATGCAGTGAGACATGCAGGGCAGCGTGTATAGGAGCAGGCACAGTTGAGGCCATTCTGTGAGGTGCCTTGTTCTGTGAGGTGTTCCAATCTGTGAAGTGCTCCATTCTGTGAGGTGTTCTATTATTCTCTGAAGTGCTCTATTTTGTGAAGTGCTCCATGTGAGAGCAGGTAGGAGCACTTGGAAGTCCTTGGAAGTTTCTAGCAAGAGAGTTGGGGTGGGGACAGAAGAGATTGTTGCAGGGAATCACTCAGCTGTTAGATCCCAGAGGAGGGAGTGTCAGACAGGAGGCAGTGAGTGACTGGCCAGATGGGGGGCCCAAGTTGTGTAGGAGGAGCATCTAGGCATAAACTACATCCTTGCTAACATCTCAGCAGAAACACTGTTGTCTTTTGTAAGTTAAAATTCTATCTTCTATTTTTATCTCTTTTCTCTTCCATTTGTTATTGCTGTGTGGCTGTGTGCTGGGGGTCCATTAGGGGTAGGCAAATCTCATTTTGTGAAGTGAGGATCAACTTCAAGGCCCCTCTAAGGCTGCACTCTCCAGTTCAGCCACAGCCCCAGGCACTCCAGCAGGCTGTTTTAGGATTCTAGCACTTCTGTTTCTCAACAGGCCTATCTCTGCTTCCCAGTGCTTTCCCATCCCAGGAAAAAAAGGCCAGGAATCCAAAGCAAAGGGGTTATTTATTTAGAAGATTCCTAACGTCAGAAGGAAGGCGTGGGGAGTCCCTGAGACCTGAATGGACACCATGGTCCATCACACAGCCCGGCCATTAGGAGGAAGAAAAATTCCTCAATATTGTGTTTGTCCAAGAAATCAGACAGTTTACAGTCTACAAGTCAAAACACTCAAGGATTGGAAGCCAGAGTTTCCTGGGCTGAGCCCAGTTACTAAAGAAAATGAAAAGGAAAGAGCAATTACTTGCCATGAATTGTTCTACGGATGGGGCTCCTTGCCAAGCCTGGTGCCAAAATGGACAGAAGAGACTCAGTAATGGGTGCCAGCTCCTACCCTGCCTGCTCCTACCTCTTCCCATCCTTACTGGCAATGCTGGTATTGCAGGTACTCCTATGGGAGCAATTTGAGGGTAAGGTGCAGGCAGGCAGGCAGGAAACCCACTGAGAGTGGCTGAACAGCCAGACAGCACACAAGTGCATCCATTTTGCAGTTTCTCCTTGTCCTCATTGAAAATAGGCTGCAAGGTCCTTCTGCCTGCAGAGAAAGGGATTTACGAGGGCTGGCATGGGCTGGGATGAGTGGGTGAAGAGGAAGGTGGGGGGAATCTCCCTATTATATTCAGGGTTTCTTTCCCCTCTTCAGGGCCTCAGATGCTACAGCCAGGAGCCAGCCTCATCAGGCAGATCTATAAAGAGAGGACTCTAGGTCCCTGGGACCACCAAATTCAAAGTGGCAAGAGGGTGTAGAATAAAAATACAAAATAAAAGACCATGTATTGGGTGAGTCCTCCCCTGGCATGTCGCCTCTAGCCCCTTCAGCTGACAGGACTGATGAAGCAGGCAGAGAAATAATTCACAAGCAGTCAGTTAAAGTTTCATTGGAATCAGCTTGCTTTTATTCCATGCTCCTGTCCGCCATGTGCTTTTCCTCATATCTGCCTTCTCAGCTAAGCTTTTTGCTGCTCCTCTCTCCTGCCTTTTTCTGCTTCTCTCTCTCTCTCTCTCTCTCTCTCTCTCTCTCTCTCTCTCGTCTCCCCTCCCCCCAGCAAGACTTTTTTCATTATATAAAACAGCCAACCCCATTCCAGGTGTGGGCAGTTCTGCTCATCCAGGTGGGATTAACATCTCAAAAGAAAGTTTAGGTAAAAGGGCTGGGGGGAAGGGTTACAAGAGGGGATCTGCCAGTAAACTCCAGTTCTGAGAGGGAAGATGTTGCAACACAGTGTCCAGTTGCTTCTGCAGGAAGGTATCCCAGGGCTCAAAAGACCCTCACAGGAGTGAGCTTTTGGAGATAGCAGTGGACAATAGGATTTTTTGCTGCAGGAAGATTCTGTAAGACGAAAGTTGTGAAGGCTGCACTAGAGATGTTCAAGGGCTGGAGCATAGAGGGCATAGGAGGGCCTCAGATTCCATCCTAGGAATGGATGGATGTACTAGGTACATCCTAGTACCACTTGAGAAGACCTTTCTGCAAAAATTGGAATTGAGTCTAGAAAAAAAATGCTTAATTTTTCACCCAAAGGTGTTTTTAGTTTTCATGTTTGGGAGGGAGCCATATCCAGTACCATTGAGAGGTGACCATCAGCTCAGTGCTCAGGGTGACCGTGTCCTGCTAGGCCTGAAGTGAAGCCTCCAGCAAGCAAAGTCTGAGCTCAACCTTTTCGGCATCACTCTAGATTTCTGTGGCCCCTCTTTCCAGGAAAGGCTCTGAGAACAGATCTGGGGTACAGGTCGGGCCACTTTAATTCTCTCAGCAGTTCTAGGCTGGGGGTTCCCCATGACCTGCTCTTCAGGGTACAAAACCAGGTGGTGTTTCTGCTCCCCACAGTCCCTGGAGACTAGGTCATGGAGAGTCCCCGGGCAGGGTTGGACATGGTTTAAAAGAGAAGAGCTCCCAGCTCTACTGAACTCACAGTGCTCCCCAGGGAGGAGGTCCTGATGTGGCCATGAGGGCGGTTGGGAGCCTCTGATGTAAAAATGTGGCAAAGACAGCCTGAGAAGAAGCTGCTGCCACCACTGCTGCTGATTCGCTCTCTGTGGCCCCTTTTCTCCCACCTCCCTTCACTGCGGACTGTTGCTCACTACTGGATTCAGTTCTTGAGAGATAGGCCCTCAGCTCAAGGACATTATTTTATCCCTGACCACTGCAAACTGTTTTTTAGACTCCACCAGATCATGTTGCAGGTTGAAACTCTGTTCTGGATAGCCCCCAGACTATTAGAAAACTTAAGGGGATATGTATATTTTCTTTAGATGTATTTCCTTAATAGGTATAATTTTTAGTGTATATTCCCTTATGTGGAAGTAGCTTTCCCCCATCCTTTTATTTTATTATTTTATTTATTTAGTAGGAAATTCGAGTAGATAAGTTTTTCTTGGGGTTTGAGTTCAGGTTAGAACCATAAGAATTGTTTAGCTTGTTGGGTTTTTTTTTTTTTTTTTTTTTTTTTTTTTTTTTTTTTTTTTTTTTTGGTTTTTGGGCCATACCTGGTGACGCTCAGGGGTTACTCCTGGCTATTTGCTCAGAAGTCGGTCCTGGCAGGCACGGGGGACCATATGGGGAGCCGGGGGATCGAATCGCGGTCCATCCTAGGTTAGGACAGGCAAGGCAGGCACCTTACCTCCAGCGCCACCGCCCGGCCCCCTAGCTTGTTATTTTTACCTCTACATGCATCAGTAGTATCATGTAGCATTATTCCTTTTTTGCACAGAGACATTGAAATGGGGAAATCTTATTTAATAGGGTAGGAACTCATAAATTTTATAGTTCAGGGGCACCTTTCACCCTGAACATTTGTCATAGTGACTTGACTTAGACATCAGTTGATTGGACATCAATCATTCACCTCCAAACCTTGGTTCCATCCTTGGAACTGGCATAGTTTTCTTCACTGCACCAGAAATCAAACTTCTACCGGGGGTGGTCCTAATACTGTCCTGGCACATACTTACTATTGGGTGGGCTCATATGACACTCTGACAACCGGGAAACAGCAACTTGCTCAAAAGGCAGGTTGCCTTGCCTTGCCACCTAACAGTAAGATGAAATTAGAAGACGCTCCATGACAACCTGACATAGGATCTGTGCAAAAAACAAGTTTTCTAATTACAGAAGCCTGACTGTGACACTGTGATTGAGAACTTTTCCTGGGACCATGAAAAAAGACCTTGGGATTAAATAATTAGTATGCCAAGTACTTGTAATTGGTCTTATGACAGCATGCTTCATGGGTAGAGACACCACGTTTTTTAGGCCAAAGGGTTTTCCTTTCTACTTTCCCAATATTTGCTGCTCCTATGCAAGAAAAACAAAACTGCCACTCTTTTTTTCTTTTCTTTTTTAATTTTATTTTTATCTTCTAGATAAGGGCTTCTGCCTTTTTCATAGAACTGTGGGACATAATTACTTTGTTCTAGCTCATATTTCTGCATTTTTCTTTTTTTTTTATCTTTTTTTTTTTTTTTTTTTTTTTTTTTTTTTTTTTTTTTTTTTTTTTTTTTTTTTTTTGTTTTTTGGGTCACGCCCGGCAGTGCTCAGGGATTACTCCTGGCTCCATGCTCAGAAATTGCTCCTGGCAGGCACGGGGGACCATATGGGGCACTGGGATTCGAACCGATGACCTTTTGCATGAAAGGCAAACGCCCCACCTCCATGCTATCTCCCGGGCCCCATTTCTGCATTTTTCTATAAAATTGAGAAAAAGAAACAAAAAGAGGATGGTGCCAAGGGCCAAGTGGTCTCAGGTACATTGGTGAAATAAAAAAAAGACAACTAAATATCCAAACCAAAGTCAAACAATAGAATAATGAGACCCAAACTATAACATTTAAACTTAAAATAGGCCTGTTATACTGGCAGGTCAGGGGGCTAAGGGTGAAAGTATGGGATGCATGCTGGGATCTTTGGTGGAAGGAGGTCAACACTGATGGTGGGAATGGCCCTAATTTACTGTCACTATATGCCTCAAATTGGATTATGAAGGATTTTGTAAATCACAATGGTTTCAATAACATTTTTATAAAAATGTGGCAAAGAGGACTGATTGCACCCCCAGGTGGTCACCCCAGGTTCACACATTCAAGGGGAGGGTATCCAGGTCCACATATTCAAGCCACCCTGCAAAAAAGTTTCAAGGGACTCAGGCTGAACCCATGATCAGGCACCATGTCAAGTGAAGGAGACACAAATAAGGTAGCTGGAATTGTGGCCAAGAATATCCCAACCAGGGGAGCGTCTCCCTACCAGCCAGAAGAGGGCAGGGCTAGAGCTAATGCCCATAGGGACAGTCGGTAGTACTGGGGTAACTGGACTCAGACTAGGATAGAGGGAAGGACAAAACGGATGGTGAAGCTGATATGGGGGCAATCCATAGGCGCGGTTATGGCCCTTAGGTGGGCCCTGGCTGGGGTCCACCTAAGCAGGGACTTCTGTTGAAAGTGTCCAAAGAAACCGCCCATTTTGTAGCCTTGCCTTTGTCAAAGAAGTCAAAGAAAAGTTAGACCCAGCATCATTTTTGGAGACTCTGTTCTTTGTCAACTGAGGTTCTGGACAGCACTAGTCAAACATTTTTTTCAGGCAGGGGGTGTCCAGCCAGGCTTTAAAACCCCATATATGTGACACAGCAGGGACTGAGGATTCCTAAGGCTGATGTGTGGCTCAGGGGTAGCCTGGCACATAGGAGGTCCTAAGTTCGAGCCTCATCATTGAAAATGGTTTCTCGGGGCCTGGGAGATAGCATGGAGGTAAGGCGTTTGCCTTTCATGCAAAAGGTTATCGATTCGAATCCCGGTGCCCCATATGGTCCCCTGTGCCTGCCAGGAGCA
>PVKC010033993.1:0-13818 GCA_004027635.1 Crocidura indochinensis | reverse complement strand
ACACACACACACACACACACACACACACACACACACAAAGGCTGAAAGCAAATGAGGAAACAAAGCAAGCAATGTGTGTAATATCCCGGATTCCATAGATTTGCTTAAAAAAATGGTGATTATGTATCCAATACTGCCTTGATTATTCTGTTAAGGAAGGAACCATATTGTTTGTTTTTGTATGTGAAGCCCTAATCATGGAATGTCCATCGTACTGATGTTCAAAGAATAAATGAATATGGGGCCGGGCGGTGGCGCTGGAGGTAAGGCGCCTGCCTTGCCTGCGCTAGCCTAGGATGGACAGGGGTTCGATCCCCCGGTTTCCTATATGGTCCCCCAAGCCAGGAGCCACTTCTAAGCACATAGCTGGGAGTAACCCCTGAGCGTCACTGGGTATGGCCCAAAACCAAAACAAAACAAAAAAAAAGAATAAATGAATACATAAATACAAAATACAAATACTTAATAGTTAATATATACTTGACATTTGTATATTACTTATGCAATATGATTATAGTCTTTGAGGTAAATTCTTGAAACCTGACATAAATTTACTCCACTGCATTTCCTTTAGTTTTGGGGTGCTGGCAGTGCTCTGTTCTTACTCATGGATCTGTGCTCAGAGATTACTTTTAACAGGTTCAGGAGATTATATGTGGTGTCAGGGATCAAACCCAGGTTGACCACATAAAAGGCAAATGATCTACCTACCATACTATAGCTTTAATCCCATGTAATACATTTATTTCTAAATCTAGTTATGCCTCCCACAAGCCTTTTAGATTTTTTGGTAAGGAAATTGATGTTACTTAAAAAGATATTTAAAATAGGATCTCAGAGGGGTTGGAGCGGTGGTGCAAGTGGTAAAGCATCCGCCTTGCCTGTGCTAGCCTAGGATAGACTGAGGTTCAATCCCCCAGCTTCCCATATGGTCCCACCAAGCCAGGAGCGATTTCTGAGCACATAGCCAGGAGTAACCCCTGAGCGTCACCAGATGTGGCCTAAAAAAAACAAAGAAACAAAAAGGATCAGAGAGATAGTACAGTGGTAGGACATTTGCCTTGCACGCAGCCAACCCAGGACAAACCTGGGTTCTATTCTTGGCATCCCATATGGTCTCCTGAGTCTTCCAGGAGAGATTTCTGAGCACAGAGACAGGAGTAACCTGAGCATCACCAGGTGTGGCACAAAGACCAAAAATTTTAAATTAAAAAAAATAGTGTCCAGTGTCTGTCTTAAAAAAAAGATAATTAAAACAGACATATTACTGTGCATATCCTTTTGAAGGATGGTTAATGATAGAGGTCCTAAAAATGATTCATATTACAAATAACAGACAATAATTTATTCACTATTTAGTGAACAAATGTCTTGTGGGGGGGGGAGAAAAGCAGTCTCTTAAAACTCATTTACTAGAAAAGAAGATGGAAGTTCCCAAACAAACAAACCAAAAACAGCTGTAAAACTAATATTCTTTCAGAATTTTGCATGTTTTGTCATTTAAAATATGAATATGAAAGACCAAAGAGATAGGACAGCTAAGATCAAAGGGCATTTTCTTTGCAGACAATTGACTAAGGTTTAATCCCAGGTACTCCATTTGGTCCCCCAAGCATAGTCAGAAGTTTTCCCTGTATTCACAGCCAAGAGTAACCCTTGTGCACTGATGGGGACAGCCCTAAAATCAAAACCAAAACAACCAACAAAAGAATATGCAAAAAAAATACTGATGATGCAGAGAATTTGATCAGAATAGCTTCAGGAAAATAGCATGTTAATTTCGGGAGGAGGAGCTTCAGTTGCTGTAAAGACTGAGACTACCAACTATAGTCATGTTTTTTAATCATGGTGTTTAAATGAAGATAAAAAAAACTGAGACTAATGACTGTAGTGGGAACAGAATGCTGAATATATTTTGAACTGAAAGGGTAATAGTCATCTTTCCAACACAAGCCCAATAATTTAAATTGTCATAAAATGCTCTTATAAAATAAGGCTATAAATTTGTCTTCTAAAGTATTTATGTTCTAAGTCTGTCTTTGACATTTTCTTACTCAGCAGTCTTATATTTAAGATATAGGATTCTGATCTTTCCCTAATGGGCAGTCTTCAAATGTGCTATCAGCCACTGAAGAACAAAGTTAGGTGAGTCCAAGTAAATAACAACACTTGAAGCTTATTTATGAGAGCAAGATTATTATATCCAAACATAGACATTGGAATACATATCTGAACTGAAAAACTTGAAAGGAGTGTGGTCCCTGGGTTTGAATAGTGTCATGCTTATAATCAACAGTATATTCATCTCAGTTCTTTTTGTCATGTAAGCTGATCATGACCTTGGAATCTGGAAAGACTAGGAAAAGAAGAAAAGAAGGCTAGTTAGTTCTGTGGATGGAGAAGAATAGGAAAAGTTCAGAGTGTAAGTCATAAAGACAAGCTATTTAAAACTGAAAAAAATAAGCCATCCTAAATGTACAAGAAAACTTTTACATGAATAAGTTGTTTTGGTTATAATAGAATTTGTGAGACAAAGAAAAAAAAAGCAAGTTTACATTTCCTGCCCTCCCAGAATTATGCTGAATTTCCGTGTGTATTGCGATTGTTTTCATTGATGATTAGTACTTTGTACTTTCCTTAATTTTAAAAGTGGTTTACAATGCTAAATAAATCACAGTGGTAGCTCTAAAATATTATATTTTCTATTATGAGATTATTTATTTTAATTTGATGATAACCTAACAATGAGTCTATTGTATATGTAACACAACATCTTAAGAAAGAGTTTTGATAGTAAACCTTCTTTAAGATTGGGCCCTGGAGATAGCATGGAGGTAAGGCGCTTGCCTTTCATGCAAAAGGTCATTGGTTCAAATCCCGGTGTCCCATATGGTCCCCATTGCCTGCCAGGAGCAATTTCTGAGCATGGAGCCAGGAGTAACCCCTGAGCACTGCCAGGTGTGACCCAAAAACCAAAAAAATATATATATATATGTATATATATTATACACATTTGATAAAATTTGAAATGTCACTCAAATTTTCCATGTTAATTTTTATGTATTTTCAAAAATATTATTAATAACACAATAATAAACTGATAAGATTCATTTTCTTGAATGTTTTTAAAATAGATTCCTAGAAAAAAAAAGATGGAAAGAAAAGAGGGAAAGGTTAAGATAAAAAGAAAAATATAAAGGAGTAAAAGAAAGAAGAAAAACAACAACAAAGAATGCAACCATATTGTTGGATATGACTTTATTTAAATACATACTTATATTCCAAGTAAACATTTTGCATACATATTTAAGACATTTATTTAAATGTTTTATTTTATTATCAATGCTATAATGTATATAGAATGAATCGTTATAGTATTATCTCACTTGTCTCCTATCAAATACATTAAATATAAGGATGCATTAAATACAAATTTGAGAAAACCTCTTAATATAAATGCTCTCCAGATAAAAGTAAAAGTATTTTAATAATAAAATGTCATTGAATTATTGCTTTAATTTGAACACCAACTTGAATATTGGTGTTTACATCAGTGTTTATATTAGTCTTTATATTAATCCTTTTATAATCTTTATTCCTAATATTTCTAATATTTCATTTTGTTCTTTATATCATTCTATGACCTCTTTCACAATTTTAACCTCAGATTTAAAAAAAAAATACCAAATTCTGATGTTTGGAGGAATGAAGAAGAGGTAGACTGCCAGAATGAACATTTTATACAATTTGGCTGGATCTCTATGAAGCTTATTGAATGAGGGTGGAATAGAGCCTGTATCAAGCTTTCTGTACTGAAATTCTATCTAGCTTCCCACGCACTTCCTCTGATCTCTGCTTCAGATCAAAACTTTCCCTTATTGTGGGCAATCATGACCTTAATCTGGAGGGTCCTGAAAAGTATCAGGGGCATGTGGCCTAACCTTAAAATCTTGCTCATTTCGACTGTGCTTCCACCTAAGAAACTAGTAGATGAGTTCTGACTGCCACTAACTAGACTTCTACCTTTGGGACCACTATTTTTGGTCTCTGCACCAATTTTCATTTTTATACTGGGAAGGAAAGAAGAAAGAAAGGAGAGAAGACTACATTTTATATAATTGCTTTGAGACTATGCTAGAAAAATATGCGAAACACTCCATTTCTAAGGCCAAAATTATTAAATAGGAAAACATGGTTTAGATCACATTTATAAATAATGTTCTTTTAACCACCGAAAGTAAAAACTAAGCAAAATAAAAATGATTTTTCCATCAGCAGAAAAGGGGGAACAGTAATTGTCTGGTGCATAAGTTTGGTTCTTTTAAGTTGGAAAAGAAGGACTTACTGGAGAGAAACCTGAAGGAAACAAAATATATACAGGAAGGCAAGGATCAGTTTTCAAAGAATAAGATGTCTTGGGGATGGGAAGATGTTCAAATCTGAAGGGCATCAGTTCCTCAGGTGAACCCCGCATTAGATCCCCTGCATCTCAGAGTGTAACCCCCTTACAACCGCCACAAAACGTGTGTGTGTGTGTGTGTGTGTGTGTGTGTGTGTGTGTGTGTGTGAAAACTTGTCCAAAAAAGCTGGACAAACTGAGGTCAGGAGGAGATTTGCACTTGCCTGCGCTCCCAGCTTTTGGCTGCAGATACGTCCTACCCTCCTCTGCTTCTAGGGAATGAGTGCTGGGAAGTCTCAGATCCTGAGCGCCAGCCCAAGCTTTTAAGTCTACGTCTATTTGCAAAGGCTCAGCCAAAAGGTCACCCGGGCTTGGTAAAGGAGTTTGGGTACCTCAAGGTGAATGTCCGCTCTGAAATTTCTGCTTGAGCAAGCCCTGAGGTGGACTAAAGAAAGTACAGTGCCGAAGCATAGCCAACCGCTTGACTATGGAGGATTGTTCACCGAATGGCAGCCCCAGAATAAGACTGAAATGCTTCCAGACATTTATTTCTGAAGCGGCTCGACTGAGTTGCAAAGGTCCCATAGATCATTAGAAAAGTACACTGAGAACTCTCCCCTTTCTTTCAGAAAGTTTCAGACCAGGAATCTAAATACGGGGAGTTCAATTTTCAAGACTTCTTGGAACTGCACAGACAACCCGCAAAAAAATCCTCTTCTTCTGTTATTTTTCAGATGATCATCATAATTCAATCGAAACGGGGCTTAAAGGCTCAAATAAGTAATAAAAAACAAAAATAAATTGCTTTCAGACATTGGGTTCCACACATTGAGGAGCTAAATTTTTGCAATGTGGAGGGAGATGGAAGGAAATGAGGAAAATAGGAGTAAAGGAGGAAGATCCCCCCCCCCCAGGATACTTTCCGTATATGATACCTTTTATAGTCTAAGTGTACTTTCTAATTTCTACAATCAAAATATTCACCACTTTAGCCTCCAAGGCGCTGCAGTAGCCTGGATGGGATGTAAGGGCCATTGCAACTCTCTTGTTGCGTGTGGGTGCCCTGGTACCTGGTGGCTCCAGGTACACCAGTCCCTGAGAGCCCTGAGTCTGTGAAACTGTCTCCAGGACCATATATCAACTATTGCTCTGGATTACTGGCTTTTATTCTTTATGTTTTATCTTCTAGTACAATTCTCCCAGTTGAACTATGGGAGTCGGTAGCTTTGAAACTCTTAAGAGTTGGGGAGGAGGGATTGCCTTTCCTTTGAGTCTCTCCCCCTCCCCAGCATGGTTGGACCAGAGGGAAAGTGGAGAAGGGAAGTCAGGGAAGAAACCCCCTTTTGGCCAAGTTCTCAGGGGTTTTAGTAGCTAAGTATTCAAGTTCAGGCTTTTTCTAAATCTTTACTGGGTGAACGATTGTTAAATTAAACCAGTGGGAAACAAGAGTCCTTTAACAGCCTTGCCAGGCAGCTTAGTGCTGTAAATTGGTACATAAATAAACCTTGTTGCTTTTTTATCCGGATAGGGCTTGCCAGGGTCTGAGATTTGTGGTTGGGGGAAACAGGACGTAGAGGAGCGCCCTGAAGCCCTCTGTTTTGACACTACATGGAAAGCGTGGGTTTGAGCCTGTGCAGCGCTCACTTAGATGTTGGCTGGAAAGGCGCCATCAGCCTGGGTGCAAGTGGCAGAGGGTCTGAGACCTGGTGGCTGAGGCCTGGTGGGCTCAGGTACGCCCTTAATAAGAACCAATCTGACAAAGGGTGCAAAGAGGCACCACTGAACTCAAAGGTAAGTCCCTGCGACCACAAAGGGCCAAGGCAACCTAGCTGCCGCTTGGCCACCTGGGCGCATCTCCCCACCTTTGGTTCCAGGTGTGCCGTAAGGCTACAGATAGCTCTGCTCTGTGCGCCCCAAGTGGTGTTAAGAGTGATTATCTCCATTTGCTAGGGACACTCAAGTTAAGAAAAAGGTGGGGGTGCACAGAAAGGCGAGTTGATCCTAACTTGGAGGTGTTGGCGAGTTGTTTTTTGTTTTAGTTTGGTTTGGTTTAGTTTTAGTTTTCTTATTTCATTACGCACTTGATGAGTTTTTCTGCCCATGGCATAGAGGGAACTCAACCTGCTTGGTAGTGGGGAAGTAGAGGAAAACACCAAACATCACTGCCCAACCATTGTGCGGTCACGTCTGAGCTTATAAAGTTGATAAGTATTTTGTTTTGTTTTGTTTTCTGGTTTACTTTCCAAAGGAGATTCTTCTTCAACTCACTCTTATCTATTAAAAGTTACTGTGTTTTGATGTTGTTGTAGAGGACATACATTTTCTAGTCGAGATTTTTAAAAGCTTGGAGTTCACTTAAGTCGTTCTCAAGTCTTCGTCTTTGGTGCGCCACGGCTAAATCTCTCGGGGAGCAGAGGGTGCACGAGTTCTTTTCCAAAGCTCCTTGCTGGAGCTTCTGGGCGGCCAATGGTGCCTGCAAAACGAACCGCAACTTGCTTTACCGCGAATAGTGTGAACTTCGCACTTCGGGCGGGCGCGATGTCAAGGGACCGAATAGAGTGGGCCCTCGGTATCTCTAAGCGTGAAAAGGAGGAGTGGGACTCTATCTTTCGGCCCAACTGAGCCCAAAATTCTTTGCACCCACTCGGACAACCGGCCACAATCTAGAGGGGACAGCTCCTTACCCCTTCCGAGGCCTACCGATTTAAACGTTTGGCTCCTGGAAACACTTGCAAAGATGCAAAGAGAAAAGAAATTCTGTGAGAAAATCCGTGGTCCTCGTTCCTCACTTACTTAATGCCCAATAAGGCTCTTAGTTCCCCGCAATGTAGCCCTAACTTTTGTTCGGTCCACCAGGGATGACTGCACCTCTGTCTGCTTCCACGGTCTCTCCTTGGTGCTGAACCCAGACATCTAGCCCCAGGCGCACTCCCGTGGGTATAAGCGGACACAAACACTCCAGCGCACTTTACAACCAGGTTTGTTGCTCCTGGGGTTTAGTTCACGATTTAGAGAAAGTCACTGCCTCAGGTTCCCCTGTTCCGCCCCAATCCCTAAGGGACCGACCCTGATACCCTCTGAACAGCCTAACTCAGGGGACAGAGGGTCCTCGAGGCGAGGGCAACTATCCTTGGGGGAAATCCCATCCAAGGGCCGCTTAGGGAAACTTGTAATTCGGGCTTTGGCTATGGCGAAGAGGAAAATTGGAAATCCTCAAATACCAGGGGATAGAAACCTGGGACTAAGCACCCAGACTTTTACCAGGGTACAAGCGGTATGAAGTCAATTTAGCTCAGCCTCTGCCAGACTGTTGAACCGAAAGTTCTGGGGCTTTTGTGGGGGACATCTCCAACTTCTGCATCCAACCGCAGGGCGCAGAACAGGGGAGGGAAAAATAGAATTCGATGCATTCTGAGGATATTTGGTCAGCATTACTGAAATTCACGTTTAGTCTCTTTGATTCACGCGGTGCCTACACGATCTTTTCCGCCACAACTTGCACCCTAGTTTAAATGCCTATTAAACAATGGGGTCCTCCTTCTTAAAGGTCATTTTTTTCTCTTCCTGGCATTTCTCTCTCTCTTTTATTTAATGACGTGGGTAAGCTCTTCTTTGGTACTGTTATTAGTCATTTTCTGATTATCTTCTTTGCCCGAGGGGTGTGAATTCAAAGGCATCTGGACTGTAGAACGTGTCATTTGTCCTTTTTTCTCTTTTCCTCTTTTTCTGAGCCAACTAAGCGTCTCTATTATTTTATTCTTTAAAGCAAAATTAGTTCTTGGGAATAGGGTTCCTCTGTTGATTAAAAAAAAAAAAAAAACCAAGTTCAGACTCCGCTCCCTGTCTCTGCTACGAAGTTGTGAGCTCCCCTCTATTCTGTAGATTCGAAAAACTCTTCGTTTCTGAATCCACTTCTCAAACCTTCCTGAGGGCTTCCCCTCCCTCCTGGAAAAGAAGGGTAGGTAAATAACGATGTCGTGTCTTTAAAAAAAAAAAAAAAAAAAAAAAAAAAAACCTTTAGGTTTAGATGTCAGAATCATCAGAAGAGTTAAAGTCTTGGCTCCAGCTTCCCTGCTAAAGGTTCCTGTCCCCCTGGACGTGGGATCTCGTGTCCCGCACTGTTGGAAAGTGGAGGGGGGCAACATAAGCATCAGTTGAGACAGAAATTTCCTGGGCTGCCTGGTCCGGCTAGCGCACTCATGCGCGCTGCATATCCCCCGGTGTCCACTAGAGGTCACTGGCCCCTCGCGACTCGGTGCGCGGCCAGCAGCCTCCGGCTCCTGGAGCTCAAATTAGCCGCGCGTTAATTAACACCCGAGTCCATCAAGGCGTGTTCCTCGGTACAGTACTCCAGCAGGGTTTATATAGGCAACCCAAACCCAGCTAAAGCAAACCTCCCCAAACCCAACTACTTCCAGCAGCATGTCCAAAATGGGAGACAGGAGCCTTGAGTAACCCGGGGCCAGGTAAAGTGCCTTCGCGCTTTAACTTTGGGTTGGTGGGGTTTGCAAAGTTGCGGTGCAGAGAACCTTCTCCCGGAGCGCACATTCTGCGGGTCGGGCCTAGTCTAGCATTGCAATCGGGCTCCGCTCGTCCTGGCCCCTTTCCATCCTGGGGCAAATTTTTCCCAGCCGGTTGCCTAGCCAGAGGGAGTCCAGGTCCCACACCTTCCTAGGCGACCTCGAAAGAAAAGGGGAGATTAATTTGTGGGGTACAAGAAATGCTCCAAGGTTTTTGAACTTGGGAAAGGAAAAGAAATAGAAATAACGCTTTTCAAAGCTCTTGGATGCGCTCCTGGGGTGATGGGGAGGTCTGGCTGGGAGCAGAGGTGAAGGTTCACCCAGCTTTTTATCCGATACCATGGGGGAGTCTGCAAATATCCAGTGAAGCTACCTGCCTCTCTCGCCCAGTGCGGGTGCTTTTTGTTCGGTTTTGTCTTGCAAAGTCTCACTCAGAGCTTGAAGTTGAGTTGTGGCTTTTTCTTTTGCTTTTTCTAAATCAGCTTTGCGCCCTCCCCCCCTTAAAAGGGAAAGGAAAGAAGGGTGGGAAGAAAAACCCTTACTACTACAAACAAGGGAGACTGAGTCAAGTCCCTCCACAAAGTCTCCAACACCAGATGAAACGAAGCCCGGGGTTGTTCCATTAGCCCAGCCAAATTCAGAGCATTTGCAACCCACCGTGACCAGTGCTTTTGACTCGGTGGCCTGGAGGTGGAAGGGTCACCTCAGGAGCCGGTTAACTCTTGGGGAGAAAAATCTTGCAAACTTGAATACGGTTTACACAAAGCTTCTGGCACAGTGGAGATCTTTCGCTTTAGCCGTGAACAGAGACTTGGAGAAAGAAACTGTGTTTTCTAGCATTTGGCCAAACTAACATGAAGATCTCCTTGGTATTCCCTTAAGAAGTGCACATTTGGGTCTTTGGGGGGAACGAGGCTGATAGCGTTTCTTACAGAGTGCTCTTTTGCTCCGTTAAGAAGCCAAAACTGTAGAGACACCCTCTTTGCGACTTAGAGCATCTCTGAAATAGGTTCGCTCCTGGCCGGTGACAAATGTCACAGTCCACCTGGGGATCGAGGGGAGGAAAAACCTATTGGGCCAGGCAGCTGTAAAACGGCTCGCCCAGTGCTTGGGAGGAAGGCCGGTACGGGAGCTTGGGTTCCCGGAGGCCGGGCGGTGGGTGAGTAGCCATCTCAGAGGCGGCAGGGGTGGTCACCCAGGGAACCCACCCCTGCTGGAACTGGAGGCCTGGATCTCCCGAGAGGACGACGGGCCCTGAAAAACAGCGGCTTGGATTGTTTTTCCGAGGTGCCAAAGTACTGGAGGGCCACCCTTGAAGTGTCCTCTCAGGCCCCAGCCCCCACCTCCCGCTACCCCCAAAACAAGGCGCCGCCCTGCGGTGCAAACTTCGTTTCTCTTCCCTTTGGCCTCCGGCCCGGACGCCGCTGAGCTAACGTTCCCGGCCCGCAGAACCCGATCCCAGTGCCGCTCCGCACAGGTGTCAGCTTGAGCGGGCATTATGTAATGGATTTGGCAGCCCCGGGTCTTACCAAACGGAATTAAAGAGGTTGGGTTTTTTTTTTTCTTTCCCCCTCTCTTTTCTTTCCTCTTTTCTGTTGACTACATCTGGTGTCAGGTGTATTTGATCCGCGGCAGCAGGTGTGTTTTTGCAGGCAAAGACCTGGTTGGTGTGCTTGACTAGGTCAAAGCATTCTCCGAGAAGGGACCGAGACAGGCCCGGGGCCCTGGGGTTTTGGTTTTGGGGGGAGGCGATCCTCAGGAAACTGCTGCCCCTACCTACCCGGTCCCCCAGGGAGGCGATTTTGTGGCAGCTGTTGGTCGTCTGGAGTTCCACACCAGGGACGCCAAGGGAGTGCCCCGTGTTGTTTCCCTCTGTTTTCTGGTCATCAGGTAGAAACTGTGGGTTTCCACCCCAGGGGTGTTTGTTTTTTTCTTATGCCACCACCGCCCTCGCGAGTGTTACTGGGTGCATTGACAGGCGATTCTAAGTAAAATACCTTCGCAGGTGACCGGAGCCCCGCCTTTATCCTCCATCCCTGGAGATTTAACTGCCAGCCTCTTCGGAGGGTTCAAAGTCCCTAAATATCAACCCGTGAGACGGTGGGGGACCCTTTCAAAGGCTCAAAATCCACCCGACTCTTGCTCAATTTAAAATGCAAAGACATTAACCATTTTAGTAGACGGTAGAAGGGGGAGCACAGAGCCAAAATCAGCCTCCATTTTATGAGGCTGGCAGATAAACAAATTAGCGCGTGGCGGCATCTTCTTCTCCAAATCGTCAGTATATTGGGGTATGGTAAACAGGGCTGGTTTGAA
This sequence comes from Crocidura indochinensis, assembly GCA_004027635.1. Classification (NCBI taxonomy): domain Eukaryota; kingdom Metazoa; phylum Chordata; class Mammalia; order Eulipotyphla; family Soricidae; genus Crocidura; species Crocidura indochinensis. The sequence goes on along the minus strand of PVKC010033993.1, from coordinate 2,583 downwards.
TTCACAAAACTCTCTGGGAAAAGTTGAGACTTTTGGTCTTACTTTTGAATAGCAGAGAACAGATTTTTAAATCAACAAATTCAAGGTTAAATTGGAAAGTCTGCATTTCCTTTAAAAAGACCAATTCCTATCTATGCTATCTTTTCCTATCTATCATCTAAGAGAGTATGAAGATGAGCATGAATACGAGACTTATTAGTAACTGTGAAGAATAGTCAGGGGCTGGGAGTTCAAATGGTTATTTACGAGACATTTGGGCATGTAGCCCAACTTCTTCATTCGGATTGATGATTTCAACACTTACAAAGATCTGAGTGACACTTCACAAATAAAAATGTGTCACTTTCAATATCAGTTCCCATTTTGTAAGGGGAAAACATCTTTATCCTTTTTTGCTGCATCTTTTTAAATTGATATTCACAATTCACACGATGTTCAAGTGCACCTTGAACCTCTGAGTGAATCACAGTACAGCCCCAGACAGGACTGCCTATACATTTTTAATGATTTTTAAAATATTATAAAAGGTAACCACGAGAAAACCCACATCCGCAAGGGAAATTTTAAAACAAAGTTTTATCTAGTCCCCGTTCAATATGTCATGTTCAAAACTTTTTGGCATTGAATGAGTCCTACTTTCCTCAATGCTTAGGAAGGTGCAGCCTAAACAAACTGTAATCTCAGAAGCTTGCTGGAAAGGAATCTGGAAGCAGTACCCAACACTCCTCCCCTTTCCTTTTGAAACATGAAGAAGTTTCTCCGGGAACCCCATTTACTGACTCCTCTGCCTGCTAAACATCCTGTAGTGATCTGGGTAGAGACCAGACCCAACATGCAGTTAGCTATGCTTGGTCAGGAATTGGAGATAGAATTCCGTTCTCTTGCCATAAGGACGGAATGCTTTTATCCAAAATCAGGTTAAGTTTTAAAGTTACCTTTCCAAAGAAATCATGTGATGCTTATTTGACACATGAACTTAAACTCCTTAGTAAGAGATGTTTTTTGAAAGTCTCCTAAGGCATGTCTAAGGGGGTCATGTTGCGTGTACATCAGTTCACACTTGCTATTTAATTGAAATCTTTGGAGAGGCTGCAGATATAGAAGGTTAAAAACTCCTGAGATCATTCTATCTGGTATATATATATATATATATATATATATATATATATATATATATATATATTTCATAAAGTTGCTTTAAATGTAAGAAGTTTTTTGCAAGATACTGAAGCCCTGTTTACATATAACCAAAAGTTTCTTTTGTTGTCCTTCATCATATAATTGACTGCCTTTTTTTTTGTTCTGTAGCTCATAGGTGCAGCATAGTGAACTCCCTTCCCCCATTCTCTAGAACATCCAATCCTGAGGCCTCATAAGAAATATACAATGACTATTAATTTTGAAGAAAGGTAGGGAAATTTTCTAAAATGGTATTTTAGCAAACAGAGCAATTTAATTACTAAACAATTGTTAAATAATAAAGGGAGAAAAGAATTTCTATCTCCACCAAGACATTATATTATAGCCCGAGCATTGTTCTTCCAGAAATCAAACCCCAATGAGCTTGAGTATGGGACAATGGGGATGCTGTTGTGTCCCATTGGCAGAGACTAATGCTAGCAAATTAAGCTTGGGGTCTTGGTGCTTTCAACTTCTTCTCCTGGAGCTATTTTTCTAAATAATTTTTAAAACTGAACTTTGGCTCCATAAAACAGAACTCTCACCTATCAGATTGCACCAACTACTTGAAAATATCTTTATTCGTCTACAATGATAGGATTTTAAAGGAACAATTTGATTTGTCCCATTTTCCTTCAGGATGAGGGGGGAGCACAAACGGCAGCATATCATCATAGTTATTTTGGAACGAGATGTGGTTGATCAACACTCTAACCATGCCAAATATCCAACTCTTTCATGTCCTGAGTTTTACATTCTACAAACTGGGTTTATAATTGTATAAGGATGAAGAAAATCAAAAAGCCTACATTAAATGTACAAATGAATTGTTCACCAAACCAGCCGGTGGTTTATCAGCAGTGAGAAAAGGTTGATTACGTGACATCATCGCTTTATTTAAATTAAACTGCTATGGGAGAATATAATTGTTAATAAAAGCCTTCTCTCCCCGCCCCTCCAGGCTTCCCCTCCCCCTCTGACATTTTATGACGTGCCACCAGAACAGATGTAAGCAGAATTCTGTCCTAAGTGGTAGCTGGCTGTAGAGTTATACTGTCGCATCCACAGGCCAACAAGGAAATGCAGAGGGAAATGGTCAGAGTTAAATGCTAGTTGTTGGAGAATATAGGTATCTACGTTCAAGATTTTCCTTTATATTGCGTGTGCACAGATCCTCATGCGCTCCCTATAAAGAATGTCCATGTTTGTATATTAAAAGCTGCTATGTAATCATTCCGTGGGAGCTGACTTAATGCAGTTAACAGAGAACTAATGGGTCGTCTATGTCGAAAGGCACGTTGCTGTTTTCAAATCTCGTCACGTAATGAACAGAATTTCTACTCTAGTCTGCGTCTTCTAACGTGACCCGTAGTAGTGGATACTCTTGTCCAAAAAAAAAAAATT
>PVKC010033992.1:0-13814 GCA_004027635.1 Crocidura indochinensis | reverse complement strand
TTTGTATATATCCATAATATAAATACATATAAAATATAAATAAAGTATGTAAATATATAACACCTAAATACATATCTACTGTGTATGTTTTAAGTGTCTATAGTACAACTAACCATAAAACTAATAAATGGGGCTATGTATGTGATTCAAGTGATAAAGCATATACCTTGCATGAATGTGGACTTGGGTTAAGTCCCTGGAAACATTCCCTGAGCATTGCCTAGCCCAAACACTAACTAAAATGGTCCTCAAAATAAAAACAAAAATGGAGGGGCTGGAGAACTAGCACAGAGGTAGAGCATTTACCTTGCAAGCAACTAATCCAGGACTGACACTAATTCAATCCCGGCATCCATATGGTCCCCTAAGTCTACCAGGAGCAATTTCTGAACACAGAGCCAGGAAAAACCCCTGAGCGCCACTGGGTGTGAACCAAGAACCAAAAACCAAAAAGAAAGGAAGCACCGAAACTAATAAACTAAACTCGTTTGTTATTGAAACTGTTATTTGAAATTGTTTCTTCTTAAAATATGCCCCATTATTCCGTGAATATCCTGTATTCTCGTTTTATTTAGATATTTTTTTCTATAATTACAGCAAAGTGAAGTTCTTGTCATATCCTTCCAATTATATTTCTCACTCACGACTCTTTTCCTCTGGCTAGTGAGAAAGACCTGGACAAGATTTAAAAAACAGGCAGTTTTTGTCAGAGTGCAAGGTATTCACTGTATGAATACCTTGACTAGTTTGCTGATCATAGGACCTGAAGGATTAGAGTTTAGAATGGTATAGAGACTGAGCAAATTATGAACATACAGACGGCTGACATAAATAAAAGACTATATTAGTGTAAACATAAAGAAATTAATCTGGTTACATCCTCACTGATGTCTCCTGTGTTTGTTGACTCTGCTGCCCTGGACAGAGTCAATATTGTGAAAGTCAATTTTCTAACCAGTAACAGGTAGTAAGGGCCTCTATGATGCTCTACTCAAATTTTCTAATCTCTTTCCATGGTTAGTTTTTACACAGTTAACATGTGTTAGTTTAAATATTACTTCTAAAAAAACTTAACCTAATATTTCATCCATTATGTTGGAAACATTTCCAGACACTGCCATATCATTCTACCCTTTAGCAGTTTTCATATCAATTATTTTTCAAATTCAATGAGGATAAGGTCTCTGTCTTCCTCAAATTATGTCAATTATAGACTTTTTTTTCAGGCAAGACTTTCAGCTTTATTGTTCTTCCAGCTACACCCTGCGAGAAGAGGCAGAGGGGGCCCAGGCAGAGCCCTCCAGACAGACCCCAATCCTAGCCTTTCACCGGCCCCAGCTTACCGGCTGTATCCACAGTGGTGTACAGGACATACCAGACTCCTATTGTAATCCAAGTCAGTACTGGGACAGCAGCGAGGACAGGAACGGGATGGAGCCTGGGGTCTTGGGGGTGGGGGGAAGGGATGGTGGGTAGTGGATGGCCAGATGGGTGGGAGAGTGGGGAAGCCAGTGGACAGAAGAATGGATGGTTGGGAGCGTGGGGAGGACATAAGGCATATGGATGGATGGTGACAGGTGGGAGAGTGGGGAGCCTGGTGGAGGGACAGATGAATGGACAGATGGTGGGTGGGGGATTGGAGGCCTGTGGAGTGAAAACTAGAGAAATGCAACACCCGAATCTGGGGTGAGTCTGGGCTGAGGAGGCCAAGGGAATGAGTAGTGGGGAGCATCGGATTCTAAGGGACCACTGAGGCAGGGCTGAGGCAACGACCCTGGAGGATCTCTTGGGGTGGAGGGTCCTAGGGGAGACTCAAAAGGCTCTTCCTGCTCCTGGATACCTGGGGGTCCTCACCGAGGTCCTGCATGTATGTGGGGCCCACAAAGGAGAATGAGGCCAGTTGGCAGGGCGGGAAAGGTACAAGGGCAGGGCTAGTGGGGTGCAGGGCTGAGATGTCCTCCACAGGCCGCCCTCAGAAGCGCCCCCGCAGCCCAGCAGTGGTGCTGACCCACAGGCCCAGTTGCATGGCTGTGGTTACACTTGCTACTCTGACAGTACGACACGCACAGGGCTTGGTCATCGGTGGACATGGTGCTATTGGGGGCAAGCTGGGGCACACGACTTCATCACCAGGATGCCACCAGGGTTGGCCCCAACAGTCTTAGGAAAAGCGATGGTGGAGATCAGGAACCTGGGGTGTGGTTTAGAAACTCCCGCTATGGAGAAGGGGAAAGTGTCCCCGAGAAGCTGACTGGGAGACACCCCCTCCGCACTTCTCACGCCCCTCAGCCCCCCATAAGTTCCCCTCAGGCTCTTCATAGGCTCCCCATTAGGCCCCCTCAGATCCTTTAGGTCCCCTCAGGCTCTCCTAGGTCCCTTCCCAATTATAGACTTTTAATAGTATTATTAAGTCAATGAACACAGTGAGCTATTAAACCTCAAAGATTAGAATGGTTAATCAAGTTCTACTTATATCATTTGTTAGGCAAAACAAAAAGAAACTACCAAAGCCTACAAACAAATGAATAATAAAACCAGAGTGGTAAGCTATCTGCTTTGCGCATACTAGCCTAGGACAGACTGAGGTTTGATCCCCCGGCATCCCATATGGTCCCCCAAGCCAGGAGCGATTTCTGAGCGCATGGCCGGGAGTAATCCCTGAGTGTCACCGGGTGTGGCCGAAAAAACAACAACAACAACAACAAAAAAAAAAAACCAACAACCCCCTGCCCCCCCAAAAAATAGGTTTTCTAAAATCTAAAGTTTAGATCTCAGACTGGGGTATGTTGGGTGCTTCCCTTGTATGTGGCTAACATGGTTTTGATCCTTGGCATCCCACATGGTTTCCTGTGCACCATCAAGAATGATCCTTGAGGGGCCCGGGAGATAGCATGGAGGTAAGGCGTTTACCTTTCATGCAATAGGTCATCGGTTCGAATCCCGGTGTCCCATATGGTCCCCCGTGCCTGCCAGGAGCAATTTCTGAGCATGGAGTCAGGAGTAACCCCTGAGCGCTGCCGGGTGTGACCCAAAAACAAAACAAAACAAAAAAACAAAAACAAAAACAAAACAAAAAAAAGAATGATCCTTGAGCACTGAAGTAAGCCATGAGTAAACCCTGAGCACTGTCACTTGTAGTCCTAAAATAAAAATAAAAATAACAAAAAATAAAACTAATTATATTTTAGGAGTCAGAGTAATAGCATAGTGGAAGGGTGTTTGTCTTGCTCACTGCCAACCCAGGACGGACCTGGCTTCGATCTCCAGCAGCCCATAAGGTCCTAGAGCCTGCCAGTAGCAATTCCTGATCGCAGAGCAAAGAGTAATCCCTGAGAGTCATTGAGTGTGCAAAAACCAAAAATTAAAAAATAGTCAAAATTTAAATCTAAATCATATTAATATTAATAGTTTATGTACCATAAGCTTAAATTGAAATTAAATCATAAATCACTGGATGTTATTGGTTAGCAAGTAGTACTTATAAAATTTAGATTCTCTATAGGTATGTAAAAATTGGTGAGAAAAAAATAGCACATTTAAATCTTTAAATCTGGAAAAGAAATAGTAGTCATCAGGGTAGAACCTGGTACAGTCATGACCTGTATATAAATTATTTGTGAAAGCAGTGACTTCTAGCTCAACAGCATGGCCCAGAACTGTCAGGCCACATTGCACTCCTGATACTATTGATTAAGTTCTGGAAGACAGTCAAATCTGTAGGCTTTGAGATTAATCTACACAGAAATAGAGTTTACTGGGTACTCAAGCATCCATAGGAAGAATTATTTTACTTTTGTTTTAAATTTTATAATCCTTTGAGAAAAAGTATTTGCTTTTCACTATATAAATGTTTGCTTTCATTTTCTTTCCACATTAAACACAATAAATGCCAAAGACATCACTTTGTGCCCTGATATTTTTCTTCATATAACTTGAGGATATTTCTGGATCAGTACATAAATAGCTTTTAACCTTTAGCTTGTAACAATTACAATGTATTCCAGGGGCTAGAGAGATAGTGTAACAGCTAATGCTTGCATCCAGTTGGCCAAGGCTCAATCCCAGGTATCACATAGGGTTTCCTGAACACTGCCAGGAATAACCCCTAAGCACAGAGTCAGGAATAAGCCAGGAGTACTGCTGGGAGTGGATCTCAAATTAAAAAAAAAAAAATCAATGTAGTTCAATGTATGAAAAGGGCCACATTTTAACCAGATCCTTATCAATGCTAGATAGACTACTTCTAATCTTTTGTTATTACAATATTGCATTAGTTAACTTTAAACATCACTTAGAAAATATTTTCAGACTCAAAAATAAGAGAGTTTAAGTAGTCTGGCAAATAACTAAGACAAGTCTTTTTTTTTTTTTTTTTTTTGGTTTTTGGGTCACACTCGACAGTGCTCAGGGGTTACTCCTGACTCCATGCTCAGAAATTGCTCCTGGCAGGCACGGGGGACCATATGGGGCACCGGGATTCGAGCCGATGACCTTTTGCATGAAAGGCAAACGCCTTACCTCCATGCTATCTCCCGGGCCCCAGACAAGTCATTTTGTACTGTGAATTACCAGGACTCTTAGTTCAAGGGAACTTTTTTTTTTTTTTTTTGGTTTTTGAGGCCACACCCACTTGATGCTCAGGGTTTACTCCTGGCTAAGCGCTCAGAAATTGCCCCTGGCTTGGGGGGACCACATGGGACGCCAGGGGATTGAACAGCGGTCCTTCCTTGGCTACCGCTTGCAAGGCAGACACCAAACCTCTAGCACCACCTCACCAGCCCCAAGGGGAACCTTTTTAAACTTGTTTTTTCTAAGTTTTTGTGTAAAATTTTTAAATAAATTTAAATTTAATAAATTTAATTAAACTTCAATTTATAAAGAAGACTTTGAAAAGGATATTAGCAAGCAGGGAGGCTCACCTTTATAGCTTTCATTTAATAAATGACACATTTAAATATGTTTAAATCATATTTAATCAGTTGTTTCAGTGCTTATACTATGTTTGTCCTTATGATTATGACCAAATGATTTTAACAGATTAATAAGTAGATGAGGTATAGCAGTTACTGCTGAAGACCCACCCAAGTTTTACCTACTCCTACCTTGCTGGCAGATCTCTGCCTTTATCAGATAGCTCTTTTCAGCTTATTCTCTCTTCTTTATATGCCCTCCTCTCCATGCATACACACTTACACACATATGGATATAATGTATATGTGATTATATAGAGAGATATATATTAGATAAGTAGCACTGGCAGTCTTATTCCTAGCCAGGTTGAATCCTGATAAACCTCAGTTGCCAACTATGGGGAATATGGTGATGCTATTCCCCATAAAGCTTCTTGCTTTTGTTTTCTTTTTTTTTTTTTTTCAGAGTCAAACTTTGGTTTATTGTGGGTATTCCCTCCCCCAACTCACCTACCCCACCTGAATTCAGAACTGCCCACACCTGGAATGGGCAGGTAGAGGAGTCTTTAGGTGGGAGAGAGGGCGGATAAGAAGGAGAGTAAAAGAGAGAAGCAGAGGAAAGAGCCATCATCATCAGAGATACAGCATCAGATTCAGCATCAGCAATTTAGTATCATCAAAGAAGCAGCAGCAGTAGCTTCACCAAAGGGAGTTAGTCAGCCTGGAAGCCAGTTAGAAGCCTGGTAAAAGCAGCTGAAAAGGAGACAGAGGCCGAGAGAGCCCAGTAGGAGTAGAGAAGTAGCTGCTAGGAAAGGCTTAGTATAAGAGACCATGTGAGGAGATGTGCATGGCGGTAAGGACTGGGAAATAAAGCTGGCTGACTCCTGGAACTTCATCTGACTGTTTTGTGAATCTCTGCCCTCACTCTGCAGTCTTCAGACCTGCCAGACCACAGGGGCTGTGGAAGTCTGGTCGAGTCCAGTAAGGCCTCACCATCCCCACAACAACAATAGGACTATTTAATATAAATTAAGAAAACCGTTTATGGGGCCCGGAGAGATAGCACAGCGGCTTTTGCCTTGCAAGCAGCCGATCCAGGACCAAAGGTAGTTGATTCGAATCCCGTTGTCCCATATGGTCTCCTGTGCCTGCCAGGAGCTATTTCTGAGCAGACAGCAGGAGTAACCCCTGAGCACCGCCGGGTGTGGCCCAAATACCAAAAACAAACAAACAAACAAACAAACAAACAAAAAACAGTTTATGAAATCAGAAAACAGGTCAAAGGTTTGACCTTTAAGAGAACAGTTAGTGTCATGATCCTTTATCCATGTGCCCAAAGATAGTATTCCTAATGTTTGCCAAATTTTCTTAGCCCAGTCACACTGAGAATCCTCCCTACCCTGCCCCAAGCAGAACAAGTGCCTTCAAACAATGTTCTTGAAATAAAGGTTTTAGGGACAAACAACAGATTTGGGAAGAAATGGATTTTTAAATAATGCTCTACAAAAAAACATATTAATCTGAATTCTTATTGAAGTAGTCAGTATTGTGATAACATTAGTCAATTAGCTACTTTTCTTTTAGCTGTTCCTTTCCTAATTGTGTGTGTGAATTTTTGGCAGTGGAGTGTTCAGGAGAAACTGGGCAAGTGCCTTTAGGTCCAATATGGAGCATTGATATTAGTAAATAATAAATCACAATTGGCTGGATTGATAATAGAGAGGGTAAGGTACTCACTTTGCAGTCAGATGACAGGGATTCTATTCCCAGAATCATATATTGTCCTCTAAACCTCACCAAGAGAGATCTTTTAGCACAGAGCTATGAGTAAGCCCTGAGTATAGTCAGATGTGTCTCCAAAGTAAATTAAAAGGAAAGATCACCCTTTTAAGAGACATAGCTCTAGTCACACATTTGGTCTTTAGAATCTGCTATCTTGGGGCCGGAGAGATAGCATGGAGGTAAGGCGTTAGCCTTTCATGCAGAAGGTCGGTGGTTTGAACTCCAGCGTCCATATGGTCTCCTGAACGTGCCAGGAGGGATTTCCGAGCGTAGAGCCAGGAGTAACTCCTGAGTGCTGCCGGGTGTGACCCAAAAACCAAAAACCAAAAACCAAAAAAAAAAAAAAAGAAGAAGCTGCTATCTTGATTTTAGGCCTATAGCTTGTAGATGTTACAGAAAAATTTAAGAGATGCCTAAGTCTGCTTGAGAAGGCTGTTGATTTATTTTTTGTTCCTCTCAAGCAAAATAGTTCCAAAATTAAAAATTTGCATTTTGCCATGTCTCTCAAGTGATAAGCAAAAATTACAGATTAGCTCTCACAATAGCTCAAAGGAGTTGCTCTGTCATAGCTATCCCAAGTGCAACATAAGTTGAAATAGAGAAAATACTGTTTTTGTAACTGTTTAGCATAAACTGGTTTGCATAGTGGGAGGGGAGATAGTTTCAGAGCAAGAAATCATACAAGCTAATAATTTGCAGTATCCAGTACAACATGAAAATGTGGGCTATATTTTACATTTTTATTCATTTATTTCTCACAATAACCATGCATTCTGCTCACAGATTCCATGGGTTGGGAATTTGGATAGAACCCAGCATGTCCATGCTACAGACATGGACTGACCTTGCTTTGGGTGCTAGAACTATCAAAAACTCCTCTCTCATGCAAGATAGCGGGTGCTGCTTGTCATCTGGTGTTGAAAAGCAGGTCATAGGATGGACTTGGATGGAGATGAAGGCCTTGGTCCACCATCCCAGGCCACGTGGCTTCAACCCCCATTAGCCGTCGGGTAGCATCTTCAGATGGTCCCGGCAAGAAAGACTCACTCACACAGGCTTCAAGAGAGATAACATCTTTATTCAGTCCTAGCCATCAGATGTGGCTGCTACCATTTAAGCATGCTATTCTTAGCTAGCCCTGCATCTTCTTTCATCCATGTCACCTCTGACCTACATGCTGGCAAGGATCCAAAAAGGGCCAAAAGGGTCGAAAGCCAAAGACCAAAGACCTATATATCCTTCCAAGACCCCTCCCAGGAAATAGGCAGGGTCTTGCAGGTAAAGTAAACGTAATGTCCGATTCCCAAGGCCCTGCCCAGGTAGTTACCTGTACCCTGTGGTGAATCTATAATCTGGGGGGCTCTATGGAGACTAGTTTGGTGGTAGCCAACTTCCATAGAACAGTATCCCCTTGCCCCAGGCCTCTGGGTAACAGCTGAGCCTCCCCTGTTTCCCCAGGGTGAGCCTTTATGAAATACAATTATCACTGAAGTGCAAGTGCCATCAATGAGAGCCATATTTTTAGACAATTATTAGAACTATTAAGGTAGTGGCAAAAGAAAAGTGAGATAAACTTTACTTGTGGAGTTAATGTTAAGCTTAGTAAAAAGCACTTGACTTCATCTGAAGACATGCTTTTATTATGCCCAAGGCCTTCCAAGAATGTGGCATATACTACCACTGAGCCATATACCTGGCTCATCTCTTCCTTTTCAATTTGAACTCTAAAATCTTTCCTAAAAAAAGTTGAGCTTGAAACTTCTATTTTCATTATACCTTTCAGTTTTATATCATTGGAGTGAACTTCATGAAATGACTGATACTTGGTCACGTGACTTAAAACTGGAATAAAGTATAGTTCCAAACTAAGACACAATCTCTGGTGTGATTTTTTTGGTTTTGGAGAAACACACCTGAAAGTGCTCAGGGATCTGTACTCAGAAATCACTGCTGGTGATGCTTAGAAATGGAACCGAGGTAGGTCTGTGCAAGGCCTTAATATTTGTACTATCTTTTCACCTCCCATGTCATGATTTTGAACAGGAACATCTCTAGTCGAAGGCAATCAAAACCCTTGTCTGTGCTTTCTCGACTTTAAGTTGCACAAGATCCGTTTTTTTTCAGAGAGGCATCTTCCCAACCTGAGGAGAATGTCCTTGGGATCAAGCACTTTACCACAAAGACCAGGACTTTTGGAACTGGAACCATAGTACATGGGATAGAGCTCTTGCCATCAAGCAGCAGATTTGGTTTCAATCCCAGGAGTCCCACATGGTCCCCCAAGTATCAGAAATAATTCCTGAGTGTAGGGCCAGGAGTAACTCATTAGCTTAACAGGGTATAGCCCCTTCCAAAACAAACAAATAATGTACCCAAAGCAAAAACAAAAAAACATAACAATAGGACTTTTGAATGGCAGCTTCTCTGAGCATTCTCTGGTTTGGTCTCTGAGAATTTCCCCTTATTCCTTTCAAGCTAAATGCAAAATTTGGGTCAAAGAAACCACCTGGACAGGGACTTGGAGTCTGTGGACTTTAAACAGGCATGTGAAGGGTTGGGGAAAGACTGGGAGAAAGTAAAGGTCTCTGGCATCCACATATATATGAACTAAGCTCAACATTCCCAAATGGATTGGAAGAAGAATAGGGTTGCTCTGCTCACCCTATTTGTAAGCATGTTTCTTTTTTTTCACTGCCCTTTTCTCAATAATCCCCTCCTCTACTAATACATAACATTTTCAGTCTTTGGGACTGGAGAGATGGCAAGGAGTTGGGGCGTTTGCCTTGCATGCAAAAGAATGGTGGTTTGAATCCTGGCATCCCATATAGTACCCCGAGCCTGTTAGGAGCAATTTCTGAGCGTAGAATCAGGAGTAACCCTGAGCGCTGCTGAGTGTGACCAAAAAGACAAAACCAAAAAATTTTTTTTTGGTCTTTGCATTCTATTGTACAGAACATGCACAAAATCTACTCTTTTTTGATCTATTCCCTGCTATTCAGGGTTTCCCACAAATACCTAAGCCTTGGTGATGGGAACGTTGCACTGGTGATGGGCGGTGTTCTTTACATGCCTGAAACCCAAATACAATCATGTATGTAATAATCAAGGTGTTTAAATAAAATATTAAAAATAATAATAAATGTATAATAATAATAGATGTCTTAATTGTAACCTAAGAAGCTCAAGAATCCAAGCCCATACTTTGAATTTAGGGTTTTCATCTCATTCTTTATAATAATTTTATAACAAACATTTATAAGTGTGTGAGTGCTAAATACAAAACAAAAATAAACCTCATTAGGAGCCAGAACAATAGTGCAAATGTTAAACTACTTGCTTTGCATACTGTCAACCCACTTTAACCACATGGTTCTATGAACTGAAAATAGTCTAGAAGCACCTTTATGCCCTCTCCAATAAAATTTAAAAAAAAATTCAAACCTCTGACAGGATGTTGTTGCATTTTTTCCTTTTTACCACCTGATAAATTCTATAAATTAGGAACCAAAAAACAAACAAACAAACAAAAAACAAACAAAAAAGGGGTCGGGCAGTGGCACTGGAGGTAAGGTGCTTGCCTTGCCTGCACTAGCCTAGGAAGGATCACGGTTCGATCCCCCGGTTTCCCATATGGTTCCCCAAGCCAGGAACAACTTCTGAGCGCATAGCCAGGAGTAATCCCTGAGCGTCACCAGGTGTTGCCCAAAAATCAAAAAAACAAAAAAACAAAAACAAAATAACCAGCTTATATATCAACTATTATATTAGTTATCACTGACAGTATTCCATATTGCCTCCATACTTCCCAATCTTCACTCTCAGGAAGACTTAGATGGTGAGGGGTGTGTGTGTGTGTGTGTGTGTGTGTGTGTGTGTGTGTGTGTGTAAACACATCAAAGTGCATGCAATTGCCTTTTTATCCTAGACTGTGTGAAAACTCCAGAGGACAAAACACATAGCATGCTTTATTTATTTATTTTTGCTAGTAACTAAGATTTATTTAGGGTGAGGTAAGACTTAAAAAATAAACTCTTAAAATTACAAGAATCAGATCTATGCATTCAATTTTTAGGTCACAGTATGAACAGCATTTTCATAGGTTTGGAAATAACACATTTATGATGATGTCATTTGTGACATTCTTTTTTTTTTTTTTTTTTTTGGTTTTTGGGCCACACCTGGTGACATTCAGGGGTTACTCCTGGCTATGCGCTCAGAAGTCGCTCTTGGTTTGGGAGACCATATGGGAACCAGGGGATCGAACCGCGGTCAGTCCTAGGCTAACGCAGGCAAGGCAGGCTCCTTACCTCCAGCGCCACTGCCCGGCTCCTTGTGACATTCTTTCGATGTGCATAATTATTGCATCAATTTGCTATATTGCATTTCAATATTAATGTCATCGGCACTCACAAAGCCTTTCATCTCACATAAGGTTGGGTTACTAGGAATTCAAATGATATGGACACAAGATGCTTAGGAATTCAAATTATACAGACACAAATGAGACCTATAGAAATGCCAAGTTTGATAAGAAAATCATGCAGAGAAACAACCTGCTTTTCTTGTTCATGCTTATTTTTAAAACCTCCCACCAAAGCTTGGCACTAAAATGGACAATATAAGTCAGTGTTGTCATCAATATCCCAGCTCAGTCAGTGACCAAGTGGACCAAGTGGCCTCAGCAAAATTGCCGAATCTGTCTCTCCTTCTTAGAACTAAAAGTAAACATAACTACCTTCTTGAATAGCCAAAAGTCCTAGATTAAACAATTCATCAAAAGTGCATCAAGACAGTAAATAGTATTTAATTAATAAAGATACTGAACAACAAAAAATGCCAATATCGTAATTCCTAATGTCCTATATTTTGTAATGTGGAAAAAAAGTTATAAATCTGGGTTGTAGTGGGTAGAGGCTTAACTTGCATGTGGCTGACCCTTATTTTATCCCCAGTACCACATATGGCCCCCAGAATTCTGCAGAGCCGAATTTGGCAGAGCCAAAAGTCAGCTCTGTGCATCACAGAGTTGGGCCCTAAAACAAACAAAACAATTTTTCAGATCAGTAATGTGGTTCCTATTTTAGTAAGAGAAAATTTACATTTAATAGCAAACTTATTAAACATGTTTAAAAATTGTGTGAGGGAAGGTAAATGTTACTTGCTTAAAATTGTTAAAAAAAGATAACAACTGATTTTAAAAATATATTTTCAAGAAGCTTTTGCATAATAGTAGGTCTGATGGCCACTTGCACCCAGCACTACTCAGCCTGTCATCAATGGTGATGACAATGATGTTGGGGGCCACCAAAGCCATAACCAAACCTAGAGTGGGGGAACTATAAAGTGTTAGGGTGAAAGCATGCAAAGCAGGTGTTCCAGCTCTTCAACTAATATTCAACCCCCCAGTGACATTTATTTATTTTGCTTTTTTTTTAAGAGGGTCACACCCAGCAGTACTTAGGAGTCACTTCTGGCTCTGTGTTCAGAAATTACTCCTGGAAAGCTTGGGAAACTATATGGGATGCCAGGGATCAAACCCAGTCAGTCATATGCAAGGCAAATGCCCTACCGCTATGCTGTTGCTCTAGCCCCCAGTGACATTTTTTAATAAGACATTAAGTTACCTCTGGCACTCTTGGCATCAAATGGATGAGATAAATATGTCAATACAATCTGTTTAAAAAATATTTTTTGGTTTTTGGGTCACACCTGGTGGCACTGAGAAGTCGCTCCTGGCAGACTTGGGGACCATATGTGATACCGGTATTTGAACCAGGGTCCATCCTATGTTGGTCAGGTGCAATGCAAATGCCTTACCATTGTGCTATCACTCCAGCTCCTATTTCAAATATTTTTTTAAAAAAAATCATAATTTTGGGGCCGGAGAGATAGCATTGAGGTAAGGCTTTGCACCCAGAAGGATGGTGGTTCGAATCCTGGCATCCCATATGGTCCCTCGAGCCTGCCAGGAGTGATTTCTAGCCTGGAGCCAGGAGCAACCCCTGAGCGCTGCTGGGTGTGACCCCCCCAAAAAAAACACAAAAAAAATCATAATGTTTATGTAACTAGATGGCAAAATAAGGAAAATATTTTAAAACTATATATAACATACAATGATAATGATTGCACTATTTTAATTATATAATTAGGCATTCCTAAAAGAATACTGTTAAGTATACATTCTGCTCAAGTTTTCAGAGAGGGAAAATTACTTGTAAGAAGGAATTATTAATAGAAATATTTGCCATGAATTTGCTATGGACCATACCCAGCTGTTAGGTCAACTAGTTTTCACCCTAAACAATATGGCCATACAGCCTTCACCCTTAACAACCATGGCTTTCTCTTTTACATGTTATAGACCCACCTGGGCAAAGAACTTCTAGATAAGTTCTTTACTTAACACACACAAACACACACACACACACACATTCCCCATGGAGAGTAGCCCATCTTACAATAAATACTGTGGCCCCAGCTGACCTCTACTTCTTGCTCCATGTAGTGGAAAGGTCCCTGGACTCTCTTCAGCCTGGTTTGAATTATTTCCTGCAGACCTACTGTAGACCGCTTCCCACTTCCTGGTAGGATTATGGCATGTGAATTTATTCACAGTGGTGTAAGCACAACCATATTATAAGTCAACCAATTCCCTAAAACAACAGAGGACTTTCTGAGAAAAAACCCTTACCTATAACTGGCATTCTCATCCAAGATAAATAAATTTCACAGTTAATAAGAGGTCATAATGGGGCTGGAGTGATAGCACAGCGGTAGGACATTTGCCTTGCATGCTGCTGACCAGCAACAAACCCAGGTTTGATCCCTAGCATCCCTTATGGTCCCTGGAGCCTGCCAGGAGAGATTTCTGAGCATAGAGTCAGGAGTAACCCTTGAGCCCAGCTGGGTGTGGCTAAAAACCCAAAATAAAATTTTATATATAAATACAATTAAATAAATATATAATATAAATATATATTATATATAAAATGATATAATACATATATATATGAGGCCATTAACTGGAACTGTCTGCTTTTCCATGATAAGGAAATACCACATCTAACAAGGAGCCTTATTGGACTGTAAACACTTATGTGGCCCACTGCCTTTTAACTTTCC
>PVKC010033991.1:0-13822 GCA_004027635.1 Crocidura indochinensis | reverse complement strand
AAAAAAAAAAAGAAAAAAAATAAGGCCTCCCAATTCTTACCACAGGCTGTGTTCTGCACACGGACTGTATAGAAAGAGGAGGTACAGTAAACGCACCCTATATACACCTCAACCCAGACCCTTGCCTGGTCTGTATTGGAAATTGGGGACAAAAAAAAGAAAATTTCATGACTTCATCTTTCCTGATAGCTGCATAGTATTCTATTGCATACATGTGTCACAGTTTCTTTAGCCACTCATCTGTTGTCAAGCATCTGGGTTTTTGCCAGATTTTGGCTATTGTAAATAGTGCTGCAATGAATACAGGTGTACAAAAAGTATTGTACTGATATTTTGTGTTTCTAGGGTATATACCTAGGATTGGTATAGCTGGGTTATATGGGAGCTCAATGTCCAGGGTTTTTTTGATGAATCTCCATATGGTTTTCCAGAAATACTGGACTAGACATATTCCCATTAGCAGTGAATGAGAATTCCTTTTCCTCGCATCTCTTCCAGCAACTGATTGTGATGTATGCCAGTGTCTCTGGCAGGTGCAGAAGCTTTTCAACTTACTATAGTCCCATCTGTTTATTTTTGATTCCACTTTTCTGGACAGTGCTGTTTCCTCCTTGAAGATGCTTTTGGTCTCAAGGTCATGGAATGTTTTACCTATGTGTCTTCCAAATACTTTATGGTTCTAGGTCTGATATCAAGATCTATAAATCGTTTGTATTTGACCTTTGTGCATGGTGCTAGATGGTGGTCTGAGTTCACTTTTCTGCATGTGACTGACCAGTTGTCCCAACATAACTTGTTGAAGAGGCTTTCCTTCCTCCATTTTGCATTCCTTGCCCCTCTATCAAAGATTAATTGATTGTATGTCTGGAGGACATTCTCTGAATACTCATGTCTATTCCATTGATCTAAAGTTTGTCTTTATTCCAATGTCATGCTGGTTTAATGACAATAGCTTGGTAATCCATATTCCTTTTACCAAGGGTTGCTCTAGCTATTCCTGGTTGTTTATTGTTCCAAATGAATTTTAGAAGTGTTTGATGCACCTCTTTAAAGAATGTCTCCTGGGTATCCTTAGAGGTATTGCATTGCATTTGTACAATGCTTTGGGTAGTATTGTCATTTTAATTATTTTAGTTCTCCCAATCCATGAACAGGGTAGGTGTCTCCATTTCCTTGTGTCCTCTATATTTCTTTTCTTTCTTTCTCTCTCTCTTTTTTTTTTTTTTTTTTTTGGTGTTTGGGCCACACTCAGTTTATGCACTCAGAAATGGCCCTTGGCTTGGGGACTATAGGGGGCGCCAGTGGATTGAACCACAGTCTTTCCTAGGCTAGCGTGAACAAGCAGTTAGTTGCCTTACCAATTTTGCAACTGCTTCAAACCCATAGTGTTTGATAGTTACCATTATATTGGCCCTTCACTTTGATAGTCAAGTTGACTCCAAAGTGTTTCAGTTTGTGTGACACTAAAGTGAATGGGATTGCTTTATAATGTCCATTTATTCTTTATCATTATTGTTGTATAAGATGGCCATTAATTTTTGCTTGTTAATTTTATTGCCTGCCACATAGCTCTAAGATTCTATAATTACTAGAAGCTTTTTGTTAGAATCTTTAGGCTTTTTATATATAGTATCATATCATCTGCAAATGATAAGATCTTAACTTTTATTTTCTATCTGGATGTCCTTGGTATCTTTTTCTTGACTAATTGCTATTGCAATTAATTGTGAGAGGGGCCAGCCTTGTCTTGTGTCAGATTTCAGAAGAAAGGCTTTTACTTAATCCCCATTGAGGATTATATTAGCTATTAACTTGCAGTACATGGCCTTAACTATATTGACAAAGTTTTTTCCATTCACAACTTGTTGAGAGTTATTTTATCATAAATAGTTTTGGAACTTATCAAATGATTTTTCTGCATCTATTAATATGATCATAAAGTTTTTTATATGGTGTATTATGTAGATTTATTTATGCATATTAAACCATACTTGTGTTCCTGAAATGAAACCTATTTGGTCATGGTTTATGACCTTCTTGAAGGTGTTGGATGCTAATTCCCAGGATTTTGTTGACGACCTTTGCATCTATCTTCATCAGGAATATTGCATCTCTGTCTTGTTTTTGTTGATAATACCTTCATAAAAACTACTTGGGAGTGTTTCTGATTCGTCAATTTTCTGAAAGAGCCTGAAAAGTATTGGTAGTAATTCCTCCTGAAAGGTTTGAAAGAATTCGTTAGTAAAAATCCATCTAGTCCTGAGCTTTTATTTTTGGGAAGACTTTTGATTACCATTTTAATTTCCTCAGTAGTGCTGGGTCAGTTTAGATATGTTAGATCATCTTAAATCAACTGTGGAAAATTATGAGCTTAAGAATTTATCCATTTATTACATATTTTTATGTTCTGTGGCATAGAGTTTCTCAAAATAGTTTCTGATCACATTTGAATATCTACAATATCTGTAGTGTTCTCCCCCTTCTCATTTCTAATCTGGTTTATCAAGTTTTTCTCTCTCCCTTTGTGAGTTTTGCCAGTGGTTAATTAATATTGTTTATTTTTCAAAGAACTTTTATTTCATTGAGTTTTGACAATATATCCCACCAGTGCCTCCTGACCTTGAGGGTTTCTTGTGACAGGTCTGCTATAAATCTTAAGGATGTACATTTTAATATAATTTTCCGTTTTGATCTTGCTCTCTTATTAATTTCTATTTGTGAGCTTCATCATTGTGACTAGGATGTGTCTTGGGGATCTTTTATTTGGATCACTTTTATCTGGTGCTCTTTGGACATGTAGAATTTGGTTTCATGCACTCTAACTCTGGAGTTTCTCTGCAATTACATCTTGACTGTTGATTCTTCCTGGGTATTTTCTTCCTTGGCCTGAGACTCCAATTGTTCTTATGTTGTTTCTGCTGAGTTTATCAAAAACTTCTCCTTTCATCTGTTCACATTTTTTGGAGATTTTTTGCATTGTTTTATCATTTGTTTTAAGGCTCTTTTCCGTTTTCTTTTTTTTTGGTTGTTGTTGTTGTTGTATGGAGTTGTTATGCACCTCATCTTCCAGCTCAGTGCTTCAGTCCTTGGCTGCTGTTACTCTGTTGGAGAGGCTTTCCAGTAAAATTTTCATTTCACCTACCACGTTTCTCAGTTCTATTATTTCAGTTTGGGTTTTTTAAATTTCTAACCTCATATCCTCTTGAATCTTATTTGTGGTCTGTTCAGCTTGGTCTAATTCTTTCTTTCAGTTATGTATGTTATGCTAGGGTTCATTGACTATAAGATGTGCACTGCCATGGAGCAAAGCAGGAGGCTTTCTAGGAGGGTTGGCTCCTTAGGCTCCACCCTATTTGGGCAGTGCCAGCTCACCTTTGATCAGGTAGCTTCCATAGATGCTTCTTGGTGGAGTTGGTCCCAAAAGTCACAGCTGATGGTCAGGTGGCAGCTTCTTGCAATGGTGTTCAGAGGTAATCAGCTCAACCTTGAATCACTTTATAACTTTGTCTATCAGTAACTCAATTAAATATGTAAAAATGTACAAAATCATTTCTGATAAATTTCTTGAAATTTAAAGGAAGATTAGAATTTTTTAAAATCAAATGCAAAATTGTATGAAAATTAATTGAAGGAAATAATTACCAATGGCAATATTTAGTTTGTGTAAGAGAATTTATAGATTTATTTTTTATTTATTTTTTAAATTTTAAAAATTTTTAAAATTTAAATTTTATCATTTATTTTTTGAAATAAGATTATAGAGTTAAATAATATTAATTGTCATGTTCTTCTATAATGATGGTTGCATTGGATTTATGTGCAGAATATTTTGATGAGTTATGATATGCTAATAATTGCATAATGAGAAACAGATACAACACCAAATGCTTCAGAAACAAACGGTTTTTACATTTTTTAATATTATTTAAATATTACAATTATAAGGAGGTACTTATACATTCTATTGTTTCTAATTTGAGATTTGGCCTCAATCAAATTAGCAGAATTCTAAGATGCTGCCTAGTAGTAGAAGAGTTTAGTATTTAGGGAAATCTACTTTTTCCTAGTAGAATTTGTCATAATGTCTCAGCACAGTGGGATTGTGAGGTTCTTATTGTCATTAAAATTTTGTAACAGCAACAATACTTCTCTTTTGGGAGAAAGTCACTTCAGTTTTGTAGTTGAAGCAATTAATAGTTGTTGCAATATCCTCCTTTGTTCTTTTTTAAAATGACTTAATTGTTATGTCCGGAACCAGCCTCCAGAGGAAAATCCTTTTTCTTTCCTCTTTTATATCAATTAATCCCTTGTGTCTCTTATGAACAAAATGATAAAGCAGTGACTTTGCTAGTGTAAAATTGCAAGAAATAATTATTTCTTAGAAGACTAAGGTTCCTTTAGTTTCCTAGAATCAGTAAAAATATTTTCTATAAAAGAATGAGAATTTTATGGAGGTAATTTTATCCCCAATTATATATACTAGAATTTTTTTCTCTGACATGGTAGTGGATTGTGACTAAAATAATTATAATAGCTATATTCTATAATTTTACTATGAGTGAATATAAAACATATTATTTATTATATATAGTTTTTCAAATTGCATGTTTTTTAGATTAATCAGAGAAACAAAGAGTATGATTAAAGTTTCAGTGGAAATGATTGTATATCTTATAGTACTATAGTTAGGATGATTCTCTTTTATTTTTGAACATTCATACTATTATATGGGAGAAATAAACAATATATGTTGTATGGTAAGTTTCAAATTTGTAAATTAATATCTAGATCATATGTGAAAGCAATTCTATAAGTACATGTCAATTATTATTCATTGTTTGTAATTTTTATGTTTATTTTTATATAGCTGAAATATTTAAAACTACCTGATTTCAAGCAATTCAATACAAGAAGAACAAATATTGAACCTAAGAAAAACAAATAAATAACATGAAATAAAAAAATGGAGAAGTATCAATATGAAATAAAATGAAAAGAATGGTATACATCCTAATATATTTAAATTATAGATACATATATAAATGATTTGCATCCACTTAATATATTTAAATTGTATTCTCATAAAACAAAATTTAATTGTAACATGCATTTAATAGTGCTGCACTATTCAATATGTAATAAGAACTTTCAATAATTTATGAGATATTTGTTAAGAAAGAGAAAAATGCATTTTAATAGTTCTTATAAATTTTACAAAAGTTAACTTCTTTGGGACTATGAGATGAAATTTAAATTATCTTTTTATATAGAGAGAAGTAACTCAGTGTTGCAAGAATATTTGTGGTATCAAAAAAGCCATTAAAGAATATATAGGTTGATCTATATATAATTTTTGGTTTGTTTTGGATATTTAGATCAGTCCTTAGACATATTTTCAATTGTATTTTTATACATTCATTACTTTAAAATTATCTGTTAGTTTTTATTTATGGAGTTATTCTCTTCATCTAATAGATCTGAAATCTGAAATGAATAACCAGTCAAGAGAGATAGAGTTCATTCTTTTAGGACTGACTGATGACCCACATTTGCAAATTGTGATCTTTATATTTCTCTTTCTGAACTATATGCTGAGTGTCCTAGGAAACTTAACCATCATCCTCCTTACCTTGCTGGATCCTCGACTCAAGACTCCTATGTACTTCTTTCTCAGAAACTTCTCCTTCTTGGAAGTTTCTTTGACAACAATATGTATTCCCAGATTTCTTATAACCATTGTGACGAAAAACAAAATCATTTCCTATAATGGTTGTGCATCTCAGTTATTCTTTTTTCTCTTGTTAGGAGTAACAGAATTTTACCTACTGGCTGCTATGTCTTTTGACCGCTATGTAGCCATCTGCAAACCTTTACATTACTCCATCATTATGAGCAACAAAGTATGCTACCAACTTGTACTAAGTTCATGGACAGCTGGATTTCTGATTACCTTTCCACCATTGGTCATGGGATTGAAACTTGAATTCTGTGCCTCCAAAGTAATTGACCATTTTATATGTGACACTTCTCCTATTTTACAGATTTCTTGCACAGACACACATTTTCTAGAATTAATTTCTTTTGTCTCAGCTGTCATAACACTTGTAGTTACATTACTGTTAGTAATCCTTTCCTATACACACATTATCAAGACCATTCTAAAAATGCCCTCTGCTCAAAATAGAAAAAAGGCTTTTTCCACTTGTTCTTCACATATGATTGTCGTCTCCCTTACTTATGGCAGCTGTATATTTATCTACATGAAGCCATCAGCAAAAGAAAGAGTAACTATATCTAAAGGTGTAGCTGTTATCTACACCTCAGTTGCCCCTTTATTAAATCCTTTTATTTATACTCTAAGAAACCAGCAAGTTAAACAAGCCTTCAAGAATATACTCTGTAAGATTTTCTCTTTTTTCAAAAAATAAGGACAAATATTTTAAAATTTTGGAAAAATATAGTTTTAATTATTTTTAAAGTTACATAGTCTGCCCTTCTTGTGATATTTTAAGAAAAACTCTTAACATCATGCCTTATATTACTAACCTTAACTGCTCTAATAAGATTCATTTTTTCACATCATTAAAACAAATATTAAGTTTAAGTTACACTACAAAGATAGCACTGCCTCCAAAGGAAATATTTTAATTACTAATAATCATACAATGAATTTTGTAGATATTAGTGTAAAACATGCATTATTGTTGTGTTTTTAGGTGCTACAGGTTATACTTTTAAATAGTATTGGGAGCCGGGAGGTGACACAGGAGGTAAGGTGCCTGATGCCTTGCCTAGGACGGACCACGGTTCGATCCCCCGGTTCCCATATGGTCCCCTGTGCCTGCCAGGAGCGACTTCTGAGCGCATAGCCAGGAGTAACCCCTGAGCATGACTGGGTGTGGCCCAAAAACCAAAAAAAAAAAAAAAAGAAAAAAAAAAGAAAAAAAAATAGTATCAAACCTGATAGTTTAGAAGCAGACTTTTGAGTCAAGGTTTAAATTAAGATATACGTGTGAGCCTGATTATGTTTTTCAAATTGTTTGCTAAGAGTTTCTAGTTAAAATAAATGTCATAATATTATTATTTTATAAATATTATTATTTTTATTTTGAGGAAATATTAGGTAAAAAGTGATTCTCAATCTGCATTTGGACATGTAAAATTCTCAATTGATGTTAACTTATCTTAGAATTAAGGAACAGATAACATGTTAACTTTGGCAAGATAGTATTCAAGAAGCAGGAATTTGTAAATATTACTACCTATGGGACATTATTTTGAAGGTCTATAGTTTCGAAATTTGAGGGTGAATAATAATAATACATTTTATTGGTTTATTTAAATACAAAGTTCGTATTTTCATCTTTAAATATACTCTAATTCATCTGGATTAGAGTAAAAAACAGTTGTAGATGATTCTGTGACAGAATTTTTCAGTTAAATTATTAATTATGATCAATGTTACCTTTTTAAAGATTACTGGCTAGTTCTACTTTTGCTGAGTTTTAAAAATTGGAAATGAAGGGAAATATCTGAGGACCTCATATTAAAATAGAATAGTAATTTGAGAATTAGTTATAGCACTTTTGAATCACAAATCCTGAAAGAAAGCTTCCTGAGAATAAACTAGAATTATTCATTTTCTGACCACTGTGGATGAATTAAAGGTAGTTTAGAAAAGAAATTTAGTCTTTTTAGTACATGCCCTGCATAGATATTTGAATCTCTTCAAGAAGTGTTATTTTTATGCTATCATTTTTTTTATAAAATGTTACCTAAAAGAAATTCCAAAATGCTTAGTATTCTGTATTGAATAATGTTATAATAGACATATATGTAAAAAATGATTAAGTTACTTGCAGATGTAGCTGTTTTCCATGAAACATGAACAGATATAAATAAGGTTCAGAATATTTTATGATTGACATTCATATTTTAAGTCAATATAACTTTTTCTTTAATTTTTTTTGAGTTTCAGTCATATAATGTTTCAATACTCTTCACCATTGTATACTTCTGGTCATCAATGTCCCTATTATCTCTCCTGGTTTTATCTCAACCCACCCTCACCAGCCTGCCACAATGACAGGCACTTTTTCCTCTCTCTCTTTTTATTCTCCTCTTTTTTAAGACACTGTGGTTTTCAATACTGGTAAAGAAGAGATTCATCTATACAATTGTACCTCCTTTTACTGTCCTTTCATGATCTATTTTGTTCAGGGTGACAATTCCCAACTATTATTGTCTAAAGGGTCCCTTATATGTTCTAATTGCAAACCTCTTCCCCTACCTTTGGGACAAGTAAACATCCTACCCTAGACAAATGTTCCTGGTCTTTTTTTTCCTATTATTTTGGAAATTATTTAAATAGTATGCTTTTTGTATATCCTGAAAATGAATGTGATCATTATATATCTGTCTCTTTTTTCTGACTTCATTCAGCATAATACTCTCCATATTTAAGTAAATGCTGTGACTTAATTTTTCCTAATGGTTGTTTAGTATTCCACAATGTAAATGTACCATAGTTTCTTTATCTACTAATCTATTCTCAGTCACTTGGGCTGTTTCCAGATATTGTCTATTTTGAATAGTGCTGCAATGAGCAAAGTAGCACAAATGTGTTTTCTGCATTATATTTTGGACTCCTAGGGAATATTCCCAGTAGTTATTAAACATTTGCTTTACTAAAGGAGATAGAAGAATAAATTTATGCCATTTATTTAAGACCCAAACATTTTCATATCTGTAATTTTTTGCTTCTTAAAATATAAGATACAGGGGCCCGGGAGATAGCATGGAGGTAACGCATTTGCCTTTCATGCAAAAGGTCATCAGTTCGAATCCCGGTGCCCCATATGGTCCCCCGTGCCTGCCAGGGGCAATTTCTGAGCATGGAGCCAGGAGTAACCCCTGAGCACTGCCGGGTGTGACCCAAAAGCCAAAAAAAAAATATATAAGATACAATTATATATTTAAAGCTACTTGACACATTAGATACATGATTTGTAAATTTTTATAGCTTTTTGTTTTCACTATTTTGAATGCACTTTGATCAATGATTATTTAAGTTTGATAAAATCTAATTCATCTGTTCTTCATTTTAGATATTTGCTTTTGTGTAACCTTTACAAAATATTTTTGATTCTAAAATTCTAAAGATTTATATGTATAATTTCTTCAATATCATAATTTTAATTCTTACATATATCTTTGATTTTATTGATATTGACTTTTTGTGTGGGAAGGAATTGGAGAAATATTCCTTTTGTATGCACATATTTGCTTATTCCAAACTTATAAAACTATTATTTTGCTATTAAATAAAATTACCATCCATTTTAAAATTTAATTAGTGAACATAAAGGTACAAGAGTCAGGGATGCATCCTGGCTTTTGTCCAGATCTCCCTGGATTTTGTCAGGACCTGAATTTGTCCCTATATCCCATATTAGCCCCAATCACCACCAGATATAGTCCTGAGTCCCCTTATCATCCTCAGGTTGAGTTTAGATATTCCCAATACAACACATTGTGCTGTTCTGATGACTCCCGGAACCACATAGCTCAAAAATGAACTGTTCAGACTATTAACTTACTTCTAACCACTTTCCTATGGGCACAGATTAATTGACTGTCAGGTTTACTAAGATATTTGTTGTTAGTCAATTTTATTGTTATTTGTTTTGTTTCTGAAAATTAGGTGCAGTGTTAAAAATTAAAAAATATATAGAGAAAAATAGAGAAGAGTAAGAGAGAAAAAGCAAATTGCCTATCCCAGAAACAGATGGGGTGAGTGAGTGGGTGGAAAACTGGAGACATTTGTGAGGGAAAAGTGCACTAGTAAAGGGTGATATACATTTTATGAGTGAAATTCAATTATGAACAATTTCATAACCAGATGCTTAAATAAATTAATTATAAAAATATTAAGTGGCTCTGAATTCACATTGATGTCTAAATTTGTGTAGTCTTATCGAGATGACAGTATTAAAATTTGAAATTGTATTATGAGTTACGATTTATAAGCTATATGATATTTTGGCATTTGTGGGCATAGTTTCAGCTGCCAGAATTTCTGAGAATATAAGGAGGTGAGGGGATTGAGGCCCTCCCACTCATTCCAACAAAGCACTGGTGATGTCAACTCAAATACTGGCATACCAGGAGTTTAATTCCATTTGGCATCATTGCAGAGATCCATGAAAAGTCATGAAGCTGGGTCATTGGGAGAGTAGTGGCTATGGGTGGTGGGTGAAACTGGTATAGATTTGGTAGACTAGTGACCTCCTCTCCTCTCCCTGAGATTTCTAGTATTTATCTGTGAGACCAATGTACCCTTGATTTTTCATAGGTTGGTTTACAGCTCTTTTGAGAATAGAGTGTGTCTATGGAGCTGACTGAATGAAAATATGGTGATAGCGTTTGTGGGGCATGGTTTTGGCTACCAAGCCTTCTAGGAGTAAGAGAAAACTGGAGAGGGTTGCCTAACCTCACTCTCATGCAGTCCATGTGATGCAGCTCAGATAACTGCATACCTGGAGTTTTGGTCCATCTGAGATCTCTGCAGATATCCACAATATTCACAAATTTTTTTACTGTACTTTTAAAAGTAATTTTATTACCACTTAATTATAAACAAGCAACCTAAAACATTATTTTGTACCTTTCAAGAGGGCAGTCTTGGAAATAGGTGAATATTGAGGACAATGGTGGAGAGAAGTTTGCATTGATGGTAGTATTGGTGTTGGTACAAGAGTGGCAGAAACAAATGCATTATGAACTTCTATGTAAGACATGGTCTTTAAATAAAGCAATATATAAAACAATAATAAAATTTTATTAGTATTTCTTCTTTACAGTTCATAAATCTATTTTAATTGTAACCATTTTTTGATTACTAGGTTTATGTAATATTTTTTCAAGCATATTTTTCTCCTAGTTGTATTCCCTTTTCAATCTTTTTTAAAAATTAGTTTTGTACTTCTACATTAATTTTATTTTTCCTTTTGGGTCATTCACTATCACTCTCAGGGCTTACTCCTGACTATGTGCTCACAAGTCACTTCTGGCTCGAAGGACCATATGGAATGTCAGGGGATTGTAGGTCTAGTTTTTCAAACAACTAGCACAAAAACTGTTAAAGAATGAGAGAAGTAGAATGTCTGTCCCAAATGCAGGCAGAGGTGGGGGACGAAGGGGGAGGAAGGTGGTTGGAATGTTGCACTGGTGTGAAGGGGGTGGGTATTCTGTTCATGACTGAAATCCAACTACAAACATTCTTGTAATCATGGTGCTTTATATAAAAATAAAAATAAGCTATTAAAGTAAAATAGTAAAAAATAAAATGTATTTAAAAATAAAATAAGTGAGCTCCTAGATTTTATAAGGATTACATTATTATAATATAAAATGACACAACTCAGCTTTGGAACTATTATCATCTTAATTACAGTATGAGTCTCATATTCATGGTCATTGTTTGCCTCTACATTGAGTCTATCTTAAATATTTAAGATAATTTTAAATTTCCTTTGTATAATTGTTATACTCAGTTAAATTTATTAAAATAACTTTTGCATAAAAATCAAGACATACAAGGAAAATTAGGCAATTTAAGTTCTGGATACATTTCTCTAATGGAGAGATGCAAATGAAATCGTCTGAAAAAATTCTCATAAGCAGTAGACATAAGGAAATACAAATCAAAGTCACAATAAAATACCACTTCACAGGCACATATATAAAAGGGA
This sequence comes from Crocidura indochinensis, assembly GCA_004027635.1. Lineage (NCBI taxonomy): Eukaryota > Metazoa > Chordata > Mammalia > Eulipotyphla > Soricidae > Crocidura > Crocidura indochinensis. Next base: position 2,069 of record PVKC010033991.1, on the reverse strand, counting down.
ACTGTGCTTAGAATCATTCAGAATCACTCATAGTCCTGTACACAAATACTCATAGATGTACCATGAAAAACGCTTAAAAACTCAGATCCCAATTATTGTTAAGTAATAAAAGGTAAGAATATTTGATATATGCATACACTGAACCTTACTCAGTATAAAAAAGAACAAAATACCAGTACATACTATTCTATGAATGATCTTGAAAATATGAATTAAAAAATGGAAGAAGGAAAATTTTCCTAATGTCTTTTGATATATATCAACATATATACCAGAAGACACTGGGAAAATTATAAGCATACATATATATATATATATACATATATATATATATATATAGTGCAGTTTTTGTAAGAAAATATTTCACCACTCCTGCTTCACCACTCATCTACTCTTTTCTGTAGAGACAACAATTCAGGGTATGAACAAAATTCAGAGTAAGTTGGTAATTGGGATACATTTCTAGGACTTTTGAATTGACTATAGATACCATCCCCACCTGCTCATACTTTTAGAGGGCCTACCAGTCAAAAATAAAAATGGCCTATAAAAGCCTCAGTTTCACAAATAGTGATTGGAATTCCTGGATCTTGCACCTGTATTTATGGCTGTGCAACAATTCTATATCCATTTTCTAAATAATTCATCCCCATAGAGCAGACCAACTTATATTATGCCAATGTGCATCTGAAATCACCCACATGTTTAGAAGTAAAAATGTAAAAAATGATCAATTAGCAATAAGACCTTACCATACCATCTGAGAATGGCTTAATAACATTGCAAGAAAGAATAATTTTCAAAAATTTTCTCATTGCTGTACTTTTTTTCTTCCTTTTTACCCTTTTTTTTTTTTTTTTAAATAATTTTGCTCACACTTACCTGGAAACAAATCTATTATGATCAACTATGTCAACTATGTGATGTATGGTCTTTAAATAAAATAATTTATATTAAAAAAGTAAATATGTCATAATATTAACAGAGGAAACATGGAAGTGAATTTATTACAAGTATTATTTTTAGGGTCAGGCTCAGAGGTTAAATGCTTGTCTTAAATGTGACTGATCCGGGGCCGGGAGATTGCATGGAGGTAAGGTGTTTGCCTTTCATGCAAAAGGTCATCCGTTCGGGTACCGGTGCCCCATATGGTCCCCCGTGCCTGCCAGGAGCAATTTCTGAGCATGGAGCCAGGAGTAACCCCTGAGCACTGCCGGGTGTGATCCAAAAACCAAAAAAAAAAATGTGACTGATCCAGGTTAACCCCCAACATTTTATATGGTAGTCAGGAGTGGTTCCTGAATGCAAAGTCAGGAATAAAAAATGAGCACCACCAAGGATGATCTAAAACAAAACAGAACAAAATATCATATACATAAAGAATTATTTACTAGTCTTAAGATCCCTTTAGTAATAATTTTGCTATAATATAAATTGAAATGACATCAATTCTTTTGTTATTTCATATTGATTATATTTTTAAACTGAGAGCTCTTAAAGAGTTACTGGCATACAATCTTGCATTTATTTTTGTTTAATAATTTTCAAGACAAATTTGGTTTTCTCTCTTTTGATAGGCACTACTGTGTTTTGTTAAGCATCCTGCCCAACATACTCTGTCTCTCTTTCTCTCTCTTTCTCCTTCATTACTTTCTTTCATCTCTCTACATTTTTCCTTTCACTCTTTCTTTTAAAAATTTATTTTAAACAACAGTGAGGTACAGATACAAAGTTCTTCATTACTGAGTTCCCTTATATAGTGTTTAACAATCTTATCTTCACCGGTGTGGGTATCTCCTTTCCCAACTTTCTGTTTATACCACCTGAATGATCAGAACCTCCCATACCCGGAATGGGCAAGTAGAGGAGAAGAGAGGATAAGAAGAAAATTTAGAGTCAGCAAAGAGAGACAGTCAGCAAAGAAGCCTGGAGAGCAGTTGAAAAGGAGGCAGAAAGCCTGTCTAGAGTACAGGTGGGGGGCGGGGTGGAGAGGAGGGATATTTGGGACATTGGTGGTGGGAATGTTGCACTGGTGATGGGGGGTGTCCTCTTATATGATTGAAACTCAA
>PVKC010033990.1:0-13800 GCA_004027635.1 Crocidura indochinensis | reverse complement strand
TGGTTTTTTTTCAATAATGAAGTAAATTATTTTCAACCATACTTTAACATGTGTTAAAAGAGTGGATTTTAGAAAGCATCTGAGGATGGGTATTGGGGACTGGCTCTAGTTAACAGTATTGAAGCAAAGATGCTATGGAGGATTAAGAAAAGAGTGAACTAAGTGAGAAAGTGTGGGTTAAGCAGGCTTACAGCCTCATGTACTCATTCTCTGTTCATTATTATTGCTTTGAACTAAGAATCACTAGTAAAAGAACAAGATTTTTTGAACAAGTGCCTCTATTCTAATCTAATTTGTCTTAACTTTTACACATTTGAGAACCTCATTATATTAGGACAATTATTTTATAGCAGGTTTATCTAAAGGGGTTGTAATAGTACCCTGTCACAGCTCTCTAGATATCAAATACTTGTTTCCTGCCTACTCTGCCTTTTCCCTCATACTGTCTCTCTGCTCTTCATTTCCAACAGATGTGGGTTATTTACAGGTGAAAATTAGTGATTGGACTTTTAGGATATTTATTTTCAAACCCCTGACTTGATAAAAGGGAGAATGATGAAACTCTTGGGTGGTCATGGATTTAGTTAATGATATATATGTAATGAAACCACCACAAAAAATGGTTAGGCTGGGGAGAACTGGGTTGGTTAAGATGTGGGGGTTTAAGAGGAACTTTTTAAAAACATATTATTGTTCCCGGGGCTGGGCGGTGGCGCTGGAGGTAAGTTGCCTGCCTTGCCTGTGCTAACCTAGGGTGGATGGACCACGGTTCGATCCCCTGGTTCCCCATATGGTCCCCCGTGCCTGCCAGAAGCGACTTCTGAGCGAATAGCCAGGAGTAACCCCTGAGTGTCACTGGGTATGGCCCAAAAACCAAACCAAACCAAACAAAACAAAAAAAAAACCAAGAAAAAAAAACCCAAAACCAAAACAAAACATATAACTATTCCCAAAGATCTCTGCCTCTTTTCCATGCAACTTTTTTTTGTGAATTAGATATTTTTATAATAAAATGATATAAAATAAAAAATAATTCAACCTAATTAATTTTAAAGGTCTAATTGGATTTACGAAATGATTCTTGAAATTGGGGCAATATCCCATTTATAAAGGAGAAAGGTATTGCAAAAAGCTGTGCAAAAATGCAAGGTTTTTATAGTTTGAAAGTGGGTGGGACAGAATTATTAACAAAAAAGACAATGGTTATCTTCATTTAGAGAAACTCAGGGGATCTTATCATGTAGATTACTTCCCTGTGCTGAACAGGAAACTCAAGATCAATCCACTTAAATTTCCACTTTGGGAAATGGCTAAAACAGCAATTAGGTTAGACAGACTAGACATATTGTGGCTTAGATTAAAAAAGGACCCTGAGTCAAGTTTTAGGGCGCTTTTGTTTCTTTTTAACAGTAATCTAGCAATATTTTGTTGACTCAATCTAACAATAAAAACAGAAGGAGGTTTTCTGTAACTTATAGTCTATGATTCAGAATCACCAATAGATGGTGCCGGCATTGGGTTGAGTTCTGGACAAATTGTGGAGGAAAATACTCCTATACATGGAATAGGGCACAGAATTGTTAATGGGTATATATCTTATTTTTGTATATCCAAATATTCTCTCTACTTAATCTAGTCATTTTTATTTATTTATTTAAATTATTTACCAGATTAAATTAACACAGTTAATTTACTTAATTTACAGTTAATTTAACTGAACTACACAGTTATAAAATTTTCTATAATTGAGTTTCAGTCATACAATGTACAACACCCTTCACCAGTGAAAATTCCCACCACCAGTGTCCTCAGTTTTCCTTCTCACTGTCCCCTACTGCCCTCCTCCCTGACTGCCTCTGTGGTAGACATTTTCTCTTTCTGTTTTTCTTCCTTTGTCTTTTGTCAGCTCTTAGAGGAAAGGCTTTTACTTTTTTCCCTATTGAGTATAGTGTTTGCTGTGAATTTGTGGTAAGTGGTTTTAACTATATTGAGGAAAGTTCCTTTCAACTCCCATCTTGAGAGCTTTTAATCATAAATGGCTGCTGCTCTTGTCAATTGTTTTCTTTGTAGCTATTGACATGATAATATAATTTTTATTTTCTCTCTTATTGGTATGGTATATTATGCTGATTAACCTATGTATGCTAAATTCTTGCATTTCTGGGATGAATCCTAATTGGTCATATGTATAATTTTTTTGATAAATTGTTGGATTCTTTCTGAAAGTATTATGTTCAGGATCTTTGCATCTCTCTTTATCAAGGATATCAGCCCGTAGGCCAGAGCTATAGCTCAGTGGGTAGGGTATTTGCCTTGCATGTGGCTGACCTGGATTTGATTCCTGGCATCACATATGGTTTCCCAAATCTGCCACCTGCCAGGAGTGGTTTCTGGCACAGAGCCAGGAGTAACCCCTGAGCACTGCTGGGTGTAGCCCCTAAACAGCAGGAACAATAACAAAGGACAGTAGTCTATAATTCTTTCTTTATCTATCTTTACCTATCTCTCTTTTTTTGTGGTGTCTTTATCCTTTCGTTTCAGGGCAATGTTTGCTTAATAGTAAGTGTTTGGGAGTGTTTTTGTTTTTCACTTTCATAGAAAATCCTGAAAAGACTTGTTAGTAGGTCCTCTTTAGAGGTTTGGAAGAATTTACTAGGAATTCATCTGAGACTGGGCTTTTGTTTTTGGGAAGCTTTTTGATTGCCATTTCAATTTCCTTGATAGTGATAGGTCTGTTCAGGTATTTATCTTGGTTCAGCATAGGATGTTCTAGGATTCCAAGAATTTAATTATGTTTTTCATATTATCTCATTTTATGGCATGAAGATTTTCTAATTATCCTTGCTTATACATTGAATTTCTGTAGTGTTTATTGTGACATCCCCTTGAATTTTTTATTTGGTTTATTAGGGTTCTTTCCCTTTCTTTTTTAGTATTACTAATAGCTTATCAATCTTTTTATTTTTTCCTGGCTATTCGCTCAGAAGTCGCTCCTGGCAGGCACGGGGGACCATATGGGGAACCGGGGGATCGAACTGAGGTCCGTCCTAGGTTAGCACAGGCACCTTATCTCCAGTGCCACTGCCCGGCCCCCAGCTTATCAATCTTGTTTATTTTTTTTTTTAAATAACCAACTCTTTGCTTTCATTGATCTTTTGGATTCTTTTTTTTTGGCTTTTAGCTCATTAATTTCTGTTCCAAGTTTTATTATTTTCTTTCTCCTGCATTCTTTTGGCTCTTCTTTGTATATACAAATTTAATTTAGTCATTTATTTTTATTTATAGACAAAAATCATCTTAGATATTGTAAATTATTGAAAAGTAAAAATCATTTTAGGTCCTATGATTTATAATACTGTTAATAGTAGGGCTTTATGCATACAATGTTCCAGCACCACACCCTCTATGAAAATGTCTACACTCCCAATTTCCATCTAAAACTTATATCTCTCTCTCTCTCCTATTTAGTAAGTTCAATTCTCAAATTCTTTTGTCTTTTATCAAATTCATTGGTACATGCCAAATAAAAAGTCACAAGGCAGGATTATATAAAATAGTTTATTACTTGTAGCTAAGGTTAAACGCAGAGAAACAATTTAGCATTTCAAAGCACTGTCTCCTAAACTTGCAAGAATTGATAGGATATGTTTTTTTTTTTTTTTTTTTTTGTGAGTGGCGTAAGTTTGAGAAGTCAATAGTTTGGCTAGTTTGCTTCTGAACTAGATTTGTTTTTAACCTGTGTGAATGTTAGACCATGTGCTAAAATGTTAATTTTTTGTGGGTGAAAATGGTGTTCTTCATCACCTCAGCATCATTCTTTGGTATCTGTATATATTTGACATGCAAACTCCTGAATCATGAGTTGAAATATTAGTAACCTGCTAGTCTGATTGTAGAAAATGGTTTCTTTAAGGAAGTTAGCTGAGTGGGCTTAATACTGTTGGTAACTGCATCTGGATAACATACAAGCACTGGTTCTAGTGGTTTAGATTAGATTAGGACATAATGACATTAATTTAATAATCTTTTATAGATCTTGTCTCCAACTACAGTCACTTTTGAAGATTTCATTGCTTAGATTCAATTTATCAACTTGGTAATAGTAGTGGGAAATATTCAATCAATTCTTAGTGAACAGAGTGAATTTTCAACAGAATTTGGCTGCTAGGAACTTTGAAAGGGCTTATTGACTCAAATGGGCAGGTTATTAAGGTCTAAGTTGTTATTTATAACTAAATTAAATAAAATTTGTAAAGCTTGTGGCATAAAGATTCTCCAATTAATCTGTCTATGCTTTGAATTTCTGTAGCATCATTGACATTCCCCTTTTAGTTTCTTATTTTTTTTATTAGTGTTCCTTCTTTAATGAAAACTACCAGTTGACACACTATAGAATCAAGAGTCTTCATCCAAATTCCAAATTTAAGAAGATTCTTATAGTTTTCTTATGCTACATAACTTTTTATAATCATTATTTTTTATATCACAACTATTTTTCTCATGATGAAAAAGAGCTTCAAATATCTTCATAAATTATGTATTTTTTATCTTCACCAAATTATTTGCTATTTTACCAATACTTAAAATTTGAACAAAAAGCCAAATTAAGATTCTTCCAAGGATTATTGATAAATTACTCTAAAATAATAATTCCTAAGAATCTAAAATTCACTAAGGTCCTCAGATCAAAATGTATTTTATTGAGGACAATGTAATAAAGTATGGCTATATGAGAACTGTAAATCAAGAAAAGACTGTCAGAGCCACTACTCCACTTCAAATTAGCAAATCAAAACTACTATTAACTCTCTGGGGTAGATATTTGCAGAAACTGATGCTACTAGTGAAAGTGGAATGAATATAGATTGATTTTTAAGAATGAAAGGTTATTTAATTAAGAGGTATTTCCTGTTAGATTGTTTGCTACAAAAATCAACAAAATCTTTAGCAGGCATATGCAGCTATAATTCTAGTGAGTAAATTTTCTTTTTCCAAAACCATGAAGCACCAGTAGGAATCTTCTTCTAACCTGACAAGAATAAAACACATCTTACAACAGGTCTAGGTTATCTCTTTATGCTCCATATAATACACTCCATGGAGCACTTTATAATGTCATCATTCATAGGATATTAAATTGGTACATCACGGAAATAACAGAATTGATAGAAGTTGATGAACATAAACTAGCAGGTGTTCTAGGACAAAGTATTAAGGAAGGTGCACTAGATAAAAATTGTATTCCATCTATATCAATATTTGTCCAATATACAATAAAAATAAATTGAGAGAAAAATTTAGTCATGAAAAGGCAAATTAAATGATTTTGTTAGTCTTTCAGATTGCATTCGTATTTCTATTGCTTATTCTAAGTTCTATACCAATTGAGCACCAAGTATAAAGAATTTACCAAGCACCACAGGTTTGTGAATTATACTTAGTACTGTTCTAGGTGTCTTTAAGATGCAATGGTTGGTTGAGAATAGGAAATGCTATTTTTATTATAGGAGACTGTTACTTTGATAAAGATCTTTTAATTCAATAGTAAAAAAGTGCAATTCTCATTAAGGCAAAAGACAAAATAAAGCATCTTGAAATCCTTAACATACATACACATACATACAAGATAAACTTTTTATTATTAATTTAATTTAATTTTTTGAAACCATTGTGCTCTACAAAGTACTTAATAAATGAGTTTCAGATATACAGTAATTCAGGGCCATATCCACCCCCAGTGTCAAACTTCCTCCACCAATGAACCCCAAATGCATCCTATACTACCACCCTTTGCCCGCTGGCTTGCCAGTATAACAGGCCCATTAAGTTTAGATTTTTAAGTTTTAGTCTCTTTATTCTATTGTCAAAAGAATCTGGTGAATTTGAATTTATAGTTAAGAATCCATTGACTTTGTCTTGGATATTTAGTTCTGTCCTTAGTTTTTCCCCACCAATGATTTTGAGAATACTTGGTCTCTGACCCTTAGACTTTCTTTTTCCCTTCTTTTTTTTCTATGTAATCCTTTATTTTTAGATACTCCATATAAACTTAATTTTTTTTTTATCTTTTTCCCTTCTTAGTTTTAGATAAAAATGCATAAATCTCTGGTAAAACAAAGTAATCAGTGTCCCAAGATTCTATGAAAAAAATGGAAACTCCTATTTAAAAGATAAGAAATAAAAAAAAAACTAAAAGGAAAAGAAAGAAAAAAAAGGTGTGTGTGGCAGTTTTTTTTCTTTTTGCATAGGCACAGCAAAATTTGGGGAAAATATAAAGGTAAAACCTTTGGCCTAAAAAACATGGATACCCGACTCATTAAGCATTCTGCCATAAAACCAAATACAGGCTCTGGGCATACTAAGTTGTCTAAGCCCAAAGCCTTTCTTTGTGGCCCAGTAAAAATCTGCTCAGTCACAGTTGTTACAGTAAGGTTTCTGTAATTAGAAGTCCTAAATTTTGCATAGATTAAAGTCAAAGTGTCATCTTCTGTCTTTGTCTTATGGTCAGATGGCAATGCAGCGAACCCAGTCCTGAAAGCAAATTGTTGCTGTTTCTAAGTCATCAGGATGCCATATGAACCCACGCTGAAGCAACTCAGTACTAGGGCAGCATTAGGGCCTTCCCCAATAGAAGTCCAATTCATGGTGCTAGTGCAGAAATTGTGCCAGTTCCATACATGGGACTCAAGGTTCAGGAGTGAATGGCTGATGTCCTATCGTCTGAAGCCTAAGCTAAGTCATTATGATGAATGTTCAAGGTGAAAGACCCACTGCAGTATAAACTTTGTGAATTCTTTCCATATTAGATATTAACTTGTTTCCAGATGTAAGACTACTCATTTTAATGTGTCTATGAAGAAAGGAACAAAGTCATATGATACTACTGCTGAGTATATGGGTAAAAATAAACTAACCAATTCTAGTAACCTGATTCTAACATGAACTCAGAACCCAAGATAAATTTATCTCATAGAATTTCCTTCTAAATATCTCCAAAAAATGGGAAAAGCTACCTCTACATAACGAAATAGATGACAAAAATTATACTTATTAAGGAAATACATCTAAAGAAATTTATGAGTGAGATAGATATACATACCCCCTTTAAGTCTTTTGAAACAGTTTGAGTAAAGGAATAAAATTCAGAGCCCAACTTCAGCCTGTGATATGGTCTTATGAAGTCTGAAAAACACCTCCCAGCAGTCACATAACAGGAAATGCCCTCAAACTAGAGGTTTCTTAAAAATAGAGTCTCCCTGATTCAATGTTTATTTGTAAATGGAATATTACTGTGAATATCATGTAAACCACTATGATTAAAATAAAAATAAAAGTTAAAAAAATAGAGTCTGGTAGTGAGCAACAGTCCACAGAGAAGGCAGGTGGGGAAAAAGGGGGTCACTGGGAAAAGGGGAAAAATCAGCATCTTCTTGAGCTGAGGCAAGGCAGACTGGGAATTTGTCTTTTTTGCTTTGGGAGCAGAGTTGTATATTTCATTGTTATCTGTGGATATAAACATTAGATCACATTAGTAGGCATAATTAAATGGACAATGAAGAGACTAGAATTTTTGTCAAGACAGTATTAATGAGCACTGTTTTCTAAATATAAAATATAGCATTGCAATGTGAAACAGGTGATAAAATCTCTATTTTCATGGATCACTGTGGAAAAAAAAGATCAAGGAGTTATTATAAACATTAAAATTAAGACATTAAAACTTATAGTGAGCATTGTAATGGAAGTTCATGGCTTCCAAACACATTCTGCTTCTGTTTCTGTGGATACAAGCATTAGAACATTATTATAGACATCTATAAAGAGCAGTTGATTGGACACTTGCTCAATCTAAACAGCTGTATCCGTTGCTGAAGGTCTCTTTGAAATATAAAAGAGACAGTATGTTTTTGTGTTTCTCCTCTTCTACTTAGTTCCTGTTCTTCTCCTCAGTATACTATGGGGTTAATGTTGTCCAAGACAACTACCAATGAGACCATTGTGTTGCTTTGTGCAGTTATTCTAAATACCACATATAAGTGATAAAGATACTTTTAATTTTTATTTTATTTATTGTTTTAATTTTTAATTTTTAATTATGAGAACAAAGGTGCAAAGAAAGAGGATAAGGTAAAGTTACAGTGGAAGGATAATCACCCATAAACAGAATTCTCAGAAGAAATCCCCTTGCTGGTACTTTAATTTTGAACTTTCAGCCAGGGACATTAAGAAAAATAAAACAGAGCCCATGTACAATTACTTTGTCCCTAAAGCCCCCGGATTGTATTACATTAAAACATTTCTTATCAGTACACAAAGCAATATAGACCATAAAACTTACATAACTCTCTAAACATTGAAGGCATAGTATTTTTTACATTTCCATGCACATACATATTAATCTAAGTTAACCTCAAAAGTTTAAGTAGGCGTTTTTTTTTTTAAGGATTAGAGTCAAAGGAGCACCGTAGAAACGGTGTTAGAGTGGCAGCTATTGGTTGCATAGGCCCACCAAAATACGAGAGACATGGAAAGGAAAAGCCTTGGCCTAAACACAAGGAGACCCTACCCCTAAAGTTTCCTGGCATAAGACCAACTCTAGGCTCCAGGCAAACTAGTTTGTCCAATCCAAGTCATTGACTATAGTGCCAATACACTTTTATTTTTCACACAGTCTCTGTTTGTTGGTATCATGTTTCTGTATTAAAGATCCTGGAATCTGAATATCCTTCATTGAAGTCAAGATGGTGTGGAGCGTCCTCTGGTTTCACCTCGCAATTCTCCCTAGCTTGGGGGTGCTGGGAGCTTTGGTAGGTCCCCAGCCATCCCCTCCCCTGCCCTTGACCTCCAGGCCTTCCCTGGGTGCCAGCCCAGGTGGCCAGAAAAGGTGGGTCCTAACTTGGGGGGTTCTGAAAGCTGCTCAGTTTCACTAAGGCAGTCTCTGGCAATTTTTTTTTTTTGGTTTTTCGGGCCACACACATTTGATGCTCAGGGGTTACTCCTGGCTAAGCGCTCAGAAATTGCCCCTGACTTGGGGGGACCATATGGGACGCTAGGGGATCGAACCACAATCCTTCCTTGGCTAGCACTTGCAATGCAGACACCTACCTCTAGTGCCACCTCGCAGGCCCCAGTCTCTGGCAATTTCATCCCAGTCTGCATGTTCACACATGTATATATTAATAGTATTTCCTATCCTTAAGTTATGTTTTATGTATGCAGAATATCCATCTTGTATTCTGCCCTTTCACACATCCCTGTAAAACTCATTTTTACTCCTTTACTCTCTCACCCCCAAGCATTAGTACCCCCCAATTACCCTTTTTAACTTCAGTACTGCGCAGTCCTAATCACAGATCAAAGTGGTGCACTGGATTTAATAACCCACAACTATCTCAAAAGACATATAATGGACACTCATGGCTTTTGAATATTTATGTCTATTTTCTTTGCAGCTATAAATCTTACTAAATATTCTCTTATACAGTGATGGTTTTCCCCACTTTTAATCTTTTGTTCTCTTTGTGAGCTATTCAATAAGGAATTTTAGTGAAAGAGTCCCTTGGTTTAATGCTTATGTTTGAACCATGTCATGGGGATTGTTGGACTTGTTCTTGCGGACCCCATATGGGCCAATAATGCCTCGTGGCATTGTTTCTTGTTTGCATAGGCACATTAAAATGGGAAAATACTATACATACAAATAAGTTCTTATCTAATATAGATTGGAACATACAAATCTTGTAGTACAATGGAACCTTACACCCTGAACATTGACATAATGCCCTGGCACAGGCCTCAGAAGAATGGGCATTCTCCATTCACCCCTGAACCAGGGAAGCTATCTATGAAGCATCCAAGGTCATTTATAACATCACCGGAAAGCAATCCTCTACCAGGGAATACCCTACCGCTGCTCTGATATTGACCTGCTCAAAAGAGACTTAACACTAAGCAGAGTTACTATAAGATACTTTTTAGAACATGGGCAACTCAGCATGTTTTTGTCCTCTGATATTAGCTAATAATCTCATTAACTTTGTAGTTTTGAATGTAATCCCAAAAGAAAAACTATAGTTTCTCCAGACTTTACTATGATCAGTTTCCCAAAGTATTTTTTTACTTAATGTGATTCATGATTCAAGTTTCCAAATTACTGATGAGAGCACAGTGAAAAGATTCTACTATAGCATTTTACAATTTTGATGAAAATATTAGTTTAGGAATCAACAAGACTTCTTTAGAGAAACAGAATTAATAGGATGGATGAATAAGTAGATAGCTAGAAACAGAGAGACATCACAGAGATAAATGGAGAGAGATCAAGAGAGAGGTTTTTTATTTCAGGAATTGCCAGAGTGATTATTGTAACTCTGGGAACTGAGACGGAAATTCTCAGGAGGTAATGCAATCAACCTGAAGAAAAATTTCTTTTTTTCTCACAGGAAATATTTTTCTCTAAAAGGTTTTCAACTGTTTATAAGAGGCCTACATGCATTATCAAGGATAATCTTCTTTACTTAAAGGCAACAGATTATAGGTATTAACCACATCTGAAAAATACCACCACAGGGAAGAGTCTATATTGATTAAATAACTATTCACTGTGACTTAGCAAAATTAGCCAAAAAAACCACACACTATTTACAAATAACCATATCCAGTACAAAATCATTCTTAGAGTATGACTGGACCTTGAGGGAGACTGGAGATTGGGTTAGAATTATCCTATGATCTGAAATTTTAAAATAGATTTTTATCTCAACAAATTTATCAACTTGGTGGTGGTTGGGAATTCTTAAAATTCACTCTGGGTATTTGCACTTGAAAACCTAAATGCTATTGCTTTAGAGGTCTTACTATGGGTATTAGAGAACATGAGAAGAGGTTCTAGTCAACCTTTCGATTGGGATGATCATTTAGTCAATTTTGACTCTCATGTCACTAAATCATCAGAAAAAGAAAGGGCTGCTGTTTTTCGTAAGTGATTTTAACTATCATGCACTTTTTGGGTAGTTGCTACATTTTGAGATCAGGGAGAAAGGAACAAAACATCATCTACAGTAATTTACTATTCCTCCATCAAATAGGAAAAATAACAGAAACTTGTTGGTCAATACTAGCAGGCCCATTATGGCTGAGACATAGGGAGATGGTAGAGTTGCAGGCATCTGCAAGTGTACCTGCTATTTATAAAACATATACTCTCTAAGATATCTGCTTGAGGGCTAACAGAAATTGGTGTAAGCAGTTAAGAAAGAAATGCCAGTTTTGCATTATGTTAATTTCACAAAAGGTGAATTGAGCTATGTCTTGAAATATACATTGAGCTATATTTAAATATATTAATAAGCACTCATTTCCTATAGTTTTGCAGGCATGTACAGAAGTTGGTTTGGGGGTTTGAAGCTACTCCCAGTTATGTTTGCTTCAGCAGCACAGGCCTACTCTTACATTGTGCTAGGACTCGGAGGTTTGAGAGCCTCTTAAAATCTATTAAGTGTGCTGGGAATCAAATTTAGGGACTGCACCTGAGATATCTGTGTTTTTTATCCACTTGAACTCTCTCTCCCATCTCCTTCCCCTATCCTTTTCTTTATCATATTACATAAAGTATATTGGTAACAGTTAAATTTATAGTTAATGCTTATCCTTATTTTTTAAAGCCTAGGTGGACTGTGAAAAAAATTAGCAGTTTATTTTTATGAATGCATATTGAAGAAAAATAACTAAAAAAACCTCAAGAACCCAAGGTGTTTCTTGCAGTATTTTTTCCGTGTCACATTTCCTGGGTGAAAAGGGATTGAGAGCAGAAAAAGTATAAGCAGCCTTGCTCAGACAACATAATATCAAGTCACACTCTTACTCAACAATTATAACAGGAATAAACATCACACAGAAATAAAGTTTCAAAGGTTGAAAAAATTTGAATGATTCTTTTGAGGAACAGAAGAATATTTCTATATGCAACACTTGCAAAAGTATAGAGATATGTTAATTTGCTATTGTTATATATAATTTATATTTTATTTTATGTTAAATGACATAAAAGGTATGGAGAAGAAAAGAAAAGAGACCACGACTATTATACCATCTAAGCATTCTAGCTACCTTTAAGGATTTGACTATAAGAAAAAAATAAAAATTATGCAATTTGCCTTATGTGAATGGAAAAGGAAGTATTGTGATAAGGTAGTGATAAGGAAAGGCATAGATACAGGATGTTCACTCTCACAGACTGAATACAAAGGAAGAGTAAGAGAGTAGCAAATGGCCAGAACCAACACAACTTGAGAATTGGTTTGCAAGGGTGGGAGAGTTGGGGTAAATAGTAGCTAGTAGGGCTGTGAGTCAATAATGAAAAAAAAGCAGACACTCTGGTAAGGAGGTAATATTGTAATGTTTTATGCATGTAAACCTATAATTAACAGTATTGTAAATCACGAAATAAACATGTCTAAGCAATACAACCAGATCTCCTGAACCCATTTATTTCTAAGGTTATAAATAAATAGAAGTAAAATTCCACTAATTAGACTACATACAGAGCCCTTTTATTTTTTAATTTTCTTTTGTTTTGTTTTAGAATTGTATCTAATAATGCAGAAGAGTTATTCCTGGCTTTGCATACAGAAATTGCTTTTGGTGCTTGGGAGAACATATGAAATCTGGGAATTAAACCCAGGTCAGCCATGTGCAAATCAGCACCCTAGCTACTGCGCTATCTCTTCAAACACATTTACCTTTTCTTGTGACTGCCTTTACAGATAGACAGACTCATGGAGAAAGGAATGAATGGTAGTCAGACTAAGTGCTTAAACTGCAATTCTCTTCCATACGGTTGCCATGATAGGGCCAGGATGGCTGGATTTAGGTTTTAATGCCGACTTCAATAGCTATCTGAGTATCACTAAGCAGTCCTAGAAGCTGAAGCATCCTCCTGACTTGAATTGCAGCTGTTGAAATGAGCTCTTGAATTCAATTGTTCTTATTCTCATATCCCTCTAGTCTTCTAACAATTTTGGGAGCTTCTGACAAAGATCACTTCAGCTTAAAATACCTAGACTAGTTGCAGTGATATGTACATAAATCTGTATCTTCAAATTTTCTCTTATCTGCCTCTCAAGCATTCAGATATACTGTAAATTAATTTGGATCCTGTCTTGTTCTAATTTTATTCTCATACACCTAGAACAAAACAAACAAACAAACAAACAAACAAAACCAAGGCCCCATGTTTTCCTGTTTGAGCCAATACGCAAGAAAGATATTTTTTGGTTAAATTTAGACTTTATGTTTTATAAAATTTCAAGGGGAATAAAAGTTGTTTGCTTTGCATTTCACCTACTCTTGTTCAAATCTCAGGTATCCTGAGATCCCCGAGGGTTCCCTGGTTCCCTGAGCACATAGTCAGGAATAGTCTCTGAGCATCATGGAGTGTAACACAATGATACAACCCCCCCAAAAGTTTGAGATAGTAGAGGCTATAATAACTAAGAGAATAAAAAGTAACACCTGAGTAAACATTCTATTAAGCATGTCACGTGCGATTTGTCAATAGTTACACTTATTTAATCAGTCAGAACCTGTGATTATTCATTTTAGAGGAAAATAAAGTCAAGAGCTATTGAATATATTGCATGAGATCACACAGCTAATTCATTGCTACTAGGACTCACACATATAGAGAGTTTTATCAAGATACTGTACTCCATTTCAATCTAAAGAATGAAACTGCATTCCTGCTTCTATCAAATATGCTTTATTTTATTTTTATTTAATTTGAGAAGTACACCAGCAGTG
>PVKC010033989.1:0-13826 GCA_004027635.1 Crocidura indochinensis | reverse complement strand
ATAGATAGAGATATAGATATACATATATATATCAGCCCAGCTGATAACTCTGTAAGCATGAGTCCAAAACTACAATGAACACATTTTATTATTTTAAATAATTCTTTAAATTTAGTCCCTGTGAAATTTCAGGTATTCGCAATTTGATTTCAGAAGAAAAATATTTCAACCTCAATCCTTTTACCCTACACCAAAGTTTACACCCCATTCTTTGCCTCATAATAGACACCTTTTTCTTTTTGAGTTCTTCATTATAAAGGTTTTGTACATAACTTTCTATCAACTTTCAAATTTTAAAATGTACCTTGGCAAGAAGGTAGTGTGGGGGAGGTGAAGGGAACTTAGGAACACTGATGGAGAGATTTGACACTGCAGATGAGATAATTGTTGGAAGGAATATTGCATTCCTGAAACTTGTAAAAATATACAAAATGTTAAACATCAAGGAAAATATAAGAATATAAAATAAATTTCAGATTGTATATGTTTGCTTTTGCTTCTCTAAAATTAATCTCAAGTCTGGCTTAAGTTTATTAATTTTATTTTTTAATTATCTTTATTTAAAACACAGTGATTACAAATATGATTGTAGTTGTATGATTACAGTCATGTAAAGAACACCCCTATTCAACAGTGCAAGATTCCCACCACCAATTGCCCAGATCTCCCTCCTCCCCACCCTACCCACACCTGCACTCAAGACAGGCTTTCTATTTCCCTCATTCATTCACATTGTATTGATAGTTTTCAGTGTAGTTATTTCTCTAACCGCACTCATCACTCTATGTGGTGAGCTTCATGTCATGAGCTGCACCTACATGGGTAAATGGGGGAAATAATGCTTGGAACTGAGGCAGTAAAAGATTAAAAATGAGCTTTGTTGGGCAGTACCAAGGTCACAATATAAGATGGATATTATGCATATATAAACTATATGCATATATTACTATCAATATATATTGTACACGTGGGGCACCAGCCTCCGCTTGGTTTTTGAAATGGAGACCAAGGAGAAAAAATTTCCAGAGACTGTTCCAACATAAATCAGTGCTGCAACGGCCGCCCTCCTCCCAAAGCACATTCCTATTAGTGTAGGGAGAGGTAGGGGGAAAGCCTAATAACCCCTATAGAGTACACCTGGACCAGTGCCCAGGGAAGGCCTGGAGTCCAGGGGAGAAAGAGGGGGATGGCTGGGGGCCTACCAAGCCTCCCAGCACTCCCCAGGCTAGAGAGAAGGCCTCTGGCATGGGGCCTCCCCAAACCCTATACCTGGCAAGAGCTGGCCTCCAGAATCAAAGGAGAAACCAGAAGCCAGGTATCTGCCAGCCCTCCTCCCCATGCATCTCCCCACTGGAGTAAACTTATTAATTTTAAAGGATAGTTTCAATCTTCTCTCTCTCTTTACCTCTGTCTTGTTCTTTTGTTCTTTGTCTTTAATCAGAAATCACTTCTAATTGGATTCAAGTTCCTTATTCCCTGAATTCTTTAGCACCATCTTCCTGCTTAATTTTAACAGTTTTGCTCAGTAAAGTTTGGATATTAAACCAGATATGTCCTTTATCAGAAATAAAAGTCCCCAAACAAACAAATTATGATGAAAAATTTATGCAGCACAGATTGGGTTGCTCTGTCATCATTATTGATTTTATTTCACGATTCTAAAATTAAAAATACAAGTTGTACAAGTCCTTATATTTTGAAATAAAAATATGCTGCATCCATCCACATATAAGTAAAGTATTAAGTTTTTTATACTTTGGGAATTTTCAATCATATCTATAAATGTACTGCTATATTTTATTTCTTTTTAAATCTTACATAAGAAATCTTAACCTTTAATTTTCTGTTGTATTTTGGTATTATTTTTGATCTTCAAAGAAAAAATATCTATGATCATTGTTTTTTACTCTGTTGTTTCAATTATTTAAGAAAAATATTGTCCTTACATACAACAGAAAATTGTATGGTGCAATAAAAATAAACCTTCATGATATTTATTTTAAGAAATTGTTTTGTTTCAAACATGGGAGTGAATTTAAGCCCATAATAGGTCCGATTTAATTTCCTGTAGAGTGAATTCATTCTTAGAGGATAAGTTTGTTATTTAGCACTTCACTGAATTCCTTTTTGAACTTTACAAAGAAACAGATTTAGGGTCACAGGTCAAAGTCTTTCACCTTGTTCTCAGTGGGAGTGTGCCCTCATCAATGCGCACAGCTCTAACCCTTTTGTACAAGGCCATAGCTTGTAGTAAAGGTCATAGCTTTCCACCCTTGATCACTGGGCAGGAACAATCCAAACACAGGGAACTGCTTTTGCTAATTTGGTTGTATAATACATTCCCATTTTAAAAAAAGACTAATATGAAAAGAAAATAGGAGAGTAATTTAATTCACAGATTTGTAATGTTTTTCCTGCTTTTCTACATATAGGTCTTGCAAGTATCACAGAATCATTTTGGTTTCTTTTCAGAATTTCCAATTTTCTAACAATCAATTAGATTTTTTTGACCTTAATAAAACATATAGCCATGTTAATAGAAAACTTTCCTTAGCCTAGATGATGTATATGATACCCTTTCAGTAACAGTATTGCAAACCACAGAGTCTAACCGAAAAAAAAAAAAATACTGAGAGACAGAGAGAAGAAAAATGTCTACCAAAGAGACAAGTTAGGGAAGTAGGGGAAGATAGGAAGAAAAGCGGGGACATCGGTATTGTGAAAAGTACGCTGGTGAAGAGATGGGTGTTGGACATTATATGACTGAAGCTCAATCTTGAACAACTTTATAAGTGTATCTCAAGGTGATTCGCTTAAATAACAACTTCTCAGCCATCAGATTAAATAATTTTATAACTATATTGATATACATGTAGAAATTCAAAAAAGTAGAAATTTTTCCCAAAGTTATTCAGTGATTTAAAAGCACAGTAGAGATTTGAGTCTTTGATTTTTACTTCAATTCTTATCACAGGACAAGGAATTCATCTCTTCCTTAGATAGCATGCTATGAAAATAGTGTTTGTAGCGTTCATGATTTTTCACATAATTTTACAGTTGAGCATATTGATAAAAATTGTAGAAAATTTTGTAGTGTTTACTTTCTGGTATGTATAAAAATGAAGACAGGGGCCCGGGAGATAGCATGGAGGTAAGGCGTTTACCTTTCATGCAAAAGGTCATCAGTTCGTATCCCGGTGCCCCATATGGTCCCTCGTGCCTGCCAGGAGCAATTTCTGAGCATGGAGCCAGGAGTAACCCCTGAGCACTGCCGGGTGTGACCCAAAAATCACAAAAATATAAAAATAAAAAAAATAATGAAGACAGATTCATGGTAAATGGTTGCAAGGCAAAAGATTACCAAAATGACAAACTGTGCTTAATTTATTTTTAAAATGTATTATTATTTATTTTTAAAGTGTATTATTATTATTGCTATTATTTTGGATTTGGGGCCATACTCAGGGATCACTACTGGTGCTGGGGGGATATGAGGACCATTATAGGATGCTGGAATAAAACCCAGGTTGACTGCCTGCAAGGCGAGTGACTTACCACTCATTATTGCTCTGGTCCCTGATTTTCTTAATATAAAAATGGTTTATTTCCTGTTATAAAGTAGGGTTGTCTCAAAAATAGTATTCTCTTGGGAAAAAGAAACTAGAGAATAGTAGTAAAGAATAAGATATTTTGTGATTTTATTTTTCAAAGAATCTTGCTTATATTTTGATAAATATTTTGATATTTTGAGATGAGCATTTTTTAAAAAATTCATAGGAGATATTTTCTATTTGATTCAATAAAATTAAAAGCAAATGAGGCTGAACAGATAGTACAATAGTTAAGGTGTTATATGCAGCTAAACTAGGTTCAATCATGGTACCACACATGGTTTCCTGATACTGACAGGAATGACCCCTGAGAACAAAACCAAAAGTATGCCCTAAGTACTGCCAAGAGGGATCTCAATTTCCCCCAAAAAATGCAACCTTACAAAAGCCCACATAATAGGCATAATAGCTAGTGGTAGGTAATCTTAATATTTCAGTAAACATTAGAAAAATTTAGACAATCTTAAAAATATGAAAAACATTTATAGTTGTTATAAACTTTCTAGTCATGGAAAAACATCTAAACTCTCACTTTATATCAATTCAATTAGGCTCAGAATAAAAACTTCCTATCGGTTTAAATGTAATTAATCTAATTTTAATCATTAATCAAAAGAAACATGCTACCTAGGTAAAGAAATCAAATAATACAAAATCATTCAGCAATACTTCTATAACTAAAGAATTAAGACCTCTCCATCACCTCCTCAAAAGATACTGTCTCTGAAAAAGGGAAGTAAAGAGAAGAGTTTAGTAAATATATTTAGGGCTTTTTATCCCCATAACACTGAATACACATTCTCCTCCAATGCACATGGGTCATTGTCCACAATAGGCTATATGACAGGACACAATAGATATCTCCATAAAGTCAAAAGGATAAAAATGGCATCAATTATCTTCTGAGACTAAGATGCACTGGAAATATAAATTAGTCACAGAGAGAAATAGGGACATAACTCAAATACCTGGAAATTAAATAGCTCACTCGTAAACAACCAGTAAGTCAGAGGGGAAATCAAAAATTCCTACTGAAAACAATCAAGAATGAGGTAAGATCTACCTAAAGCTGAAAGACACAGTAAAAGTGATGTTAAGAGAAAAGCTTGTTTCTTTGTAAGCATTAATCAGGAAAAAAGATAGGGTCCACATAAATAACTTGACTGCATAGCTTAAGAAATTGGAAAATGACCAGAAGTGAACCTAAATAGGCAGAAGGTAAGAAACAGCAAAACTCAGAGAAAAAATAAATGAATTTGAATAAGAAATTCAATGAGCTTGTTCTTTAAAAATGTAAACAATATTGATAAAAGACTAGATAGACTCACTAAAAAAGAGAAACTGAATGGCCAAATCAGAAATGAAAAGGTGAACATCACAACATATAGCACAGAAATTTTAAGGATCATCAGAGATTATTCTGAAAATTATCTGCAAAATAATGAAAAGGTCTAGAAGAAATGAAAAATTCTTGGACTCCTATAATCTTCCGAGAATGAACCAAAAGATATGGAACAAATATACATATTTATCATAATGGAAGAAATTAAAAATGGTAATAAAATGTCTCTATCAAAACAATAAATGCACATGCAGATGGATTCACTAGTGAGTTTTTTCAAACTTTTACAGAAGACTAACAGCTAGCTAATCCTCTGTAGGCTTTTTGAGGAAATCAAAGAAACAGAAAATCTCCAGTTTCTATGAAAAATACATTACCATAATACCAAAAGTAGACAGAGACACTAAAATAAAGAGAACTGCTGACTAAGTTTCATAATGAACATAGATGCAAAGACTCAACAAAACACTAAATATAAGCCCAACAGCTCATCATAAAGATTATATACCTGAACCAAGTGAGATTCTTCCCAGTTATGCAAGTATAGTTTATCATATGAGCCAATGTACTATGTGATATCAAATGAACAAAATATAAAAATATAAGATCATGTAAGTTGACAAACATTTGAAAAGATCCAACATCCTTTCATGATAAAATAAATTTATAGAATAGGAATTGACTGGACTTTCCTAAATAAAGTCAAATTTATTTGCCACAAGCCATAGCAAATATTATATCCAATAGATAAAAATCAAAAGTCTTACCTTTAGCATCAAGTATAAGTCAAAGTTCACTAATTTTATTCAATATAATGCTAGAAGTACTTGCGATATAAAGTAGAAAAGAAAGTGATATTAAGTCCATCCAAGTATGACAAGAAGAAATCAAGCTTTAATTATCTGCAATGATATGACATATATATATCTTTTATATATATGCATATATGGGCTCCTAGAAATAATAAATTTGTATTGTGAAGTAGCAGGCTACAAAGTTAACACACAAAAATCTATAGCTTTTCTGTATGCATATAATAAAAAGAAGATAGAGGGGGGGGGGAATCTCATTTACAATGGTGCCTCAGAAAATCTAGTAACTAGGAATAAGTTTAACCAAAACAGTGAAAGATTGATTAAAAACAAGCTATAAAACACTACTTTAAGAAATAAAAGAGGAGTCGGAGCAGTGGCACTAGGGGAAGGGCATTTGCCATATATGCACTAACCTAGGACGGATAGACATCTGATTCCCCAGCAGCCCATATGGTCCCCCAAGTCAGGAGCAATCTTTGAGCGCATAGCCAGGAGTAACCCTTGAACATCACTGAATGTGGCCCAAAAGAGAAGGAAGGAAGGAAAGAAGGAAGGAAAGAAAGAAAGAAAGAAAGAAAGAAAGAAAGAAAGAAAGAAAGAAAGAAAGAAAGAAAGAAAGAAAGAAAGAAAGAGAGAGAGAGAGAGAAAGAAAGAAAGAAAGAGAAAGAAAGAAAGAAAGAAAGAAAGAAAGAAAGAAAGAAAGAAAGAAAGAAAGAAAGAAAGAAAGAAAGAAAGAAGAAAGAAAGAAAGAAAGAAAGAAAGAAAGAAAGAAAGAAAGAAAGAAAGAAAGAAAGAAAGAAAGAAAGAAAGAAAGAAAGAAAGAAAGAAAGAAGGAAATAGAAACACAACACTGACTCATGTATTTGGAGGACTAACATCTT
This sequence comes from Crocidura indochinensis, assembly GCA_004027635.1. NCBI lineage: Eukaryota > Metazoa > Chordata > Mammalia > Eulipotyphla > Soricidae > Crocidura > Crocidura indochinensis. The sequence continues at coordinate 7,177 of PVKC010033989.1, read as the reverse complement.
CAAAATTGCAATATTCTTCAAAGCATTATTCAGATGTAAGGCAGTCCCTATAATGATACTCATGACATTTTTTCAAGAACGACTTCAACAGGAGCATTGAGTGGGGAAAAAAAAAAAAGGTCAGATCTAAATACTCAAGCCAAAGTCAACAACAATAGAATCAAGAAACCCAAACTATAACAAGCTAAACACAAAATGGACCTGTTACAGTAACCCAGGGGGCTAAAGATGGAGATATGGGATGCATGCTGGAAACTATGGTAGAGGGAGGTCAATACTAGTGGTGGAAATGAATCTAATTCACTGTCAATATATGCCTGAAATACAACTGTGAAAGACTTGTAATTCATAATAATCTCTATAAAAATTGTAATAAATAAAATTTAAAAAATAGCATTAAACTCTTCGAAATTTATATAAAACAAAACCAAAGTAATAGCCAAAGTAATATTTGGGAAAAAAGATTAACAACATCACTTTTCCCAACTTCAGACTGTATTGCAAAATGATAAAAATTAAAACGGTATGAAACTGGAAAAAGAAAAACTCTCTGATCAGGTGAGTATAATTGAAAATCCAGACAGACCTTAAGGTATATGACATATTAATACCCAATAAAGAAGCAAAAAATAAAATAAAATAAAGTGGAGCAAGGAAAGCTTCCTCAACAAATGTTGGTAAAACTGGTTAGACACCAGAAAAATTTATACCTTTTTCAGACATTATTCACAAAAATAAAATGAAAATAGATGAAAAACCTTAATTTTAAATTTGAATCCATAGATACATTGAGAAAATCATAGGGAGATTGCTCCATGTCCTTGAAACTGGAGGCATCTTTAAAGAAGAAACACCGTAGCAGCTAGAAAGATAGTACAGATAGTTGAGCACTTGTCTTGCACGGAGTCAGCCTGGAATAAATCCCTACATCTCATATGATTTCGCTGGGGCTAGTGAGAGTAATTATTACTTACTTATTATTGTATAATTATATATACTTATTATTTTATGTAATTATTATCATAATTACTTATTATTATTATTGTTATTATTATTATTATTATTCCTGAGCCAGGAATAACCACTGAGCACCACTTGCTGTGTTTCAAAAAACCAAAAACTAACAAAAAGAAGAAACATTATTGACCACAAGAGTGGAGATAAACATAAAGAAACTGGAACAACATTAAATTACATAGTCCCTGTGACTCAAAGGAAATAAAGACCAGAATACAAAGATAGTTACAAACTAAGAGAAATTATTAGATCTCTACTCACTTGATTTGATAAAGGGTTATTAACCATTATAGATAGATAGATAGATAGATAGATAGATAGATAGATAGATAGATAGATAGATAGATAGATAGATGATAGATAGATAGATATAGAACTTTACAATAACAAATTCCAACCGCATTTAAAAAATACGGAGAAAGGGCTGGAGAGATAGCACAGTGGCTTATCCAGGAAGCATGGTGGTTCGATTCCCATAATCCCTATGGTCCCCAGTGCCAGGAACAATTTCTGAGCACAGAGTCAGGAGTGGTCCATGAGCACCACCAGGTGTGACCCCAAACCAAAAACAAACAAATAAATAAATAAAAAACAAGACCTTAACATAATAAACCTCAAAAGAAAAATGTAAATGGCAAAAAGGCACATGGAAAATCTCTATATCTGGTTGGAGTGATAGCACAGCAGTAAGGTATTTACCTTGCATGCTGCAACCTGGAACAGAGCCCGGTTCTAGTTCCAGCAACCCACATGGCTCTCCAAGACAACTAGGAGTGATTTCTGAGTGCAGAGCCAGGAGGAACATCTGAGTGCTGATGGGTGTGACCAAAAAAAAAAAAAAAAAAACTCTATATCACTCATTATCAAGGAATTGCAAATCAAAATAACAATGAGTTGCATATCATAACAAAAGAATGGTATTCAACTAAAAACAAAAACAACCATTTATGCAGTATTTATGAGGGGTTGGGAGGGACACTCATTCATTGCTATTGAGATTGTAGACTGATTCAACCTGTTTGGAAACCAATATGTACATTTCTCAAAAATCTAGGAAAGGATCTTCCATATGATCCAATAATTTGGGAATATACCCTGAGGACTCAAAAACACAATGTATGAAAAGACATCTGCACTTCTGCTATTCACAATAGCTAAAATCTGGAGACAAATCAAGTGCCAAGAACAAATGATAAATAAATTATTTATGATAGTATACTAGATAGCTGTAAGAAAAAATTAAATCATGAAATTTGTGGATACATAGACATGGAGATTATCATTCTGAAATGTGTCAGAGAGATAGGTACAGAAATACTTCACTTGCACGGCACAAATAGTGAAGGGGAATAATGCCCAAAGACTATAGAAATGAAGACCAGCGTAACAAGTTTTAATGGAAAAGCTTGCCACAATCAGGGGAGAACCCTTAGATCATTATGTAAATGATTGTTAGAAATGATCGTTCTGGACAAAAACTGAGAGGTGAAAGAAATTGATATGCATGTTACCCTTTCAGTTACAGTATAGCATATCACAATAGCTAAACAGAAAAAAAAAGAAAAGTATCTGCCATAAAGTAGGCTGGGGTGCAGAGAACTGGGGACTGTAGTGAAGAGACATGGACACTGGTGAAATGGTGTGTGCTCTAATATTTTATGACTGAGATTCAATCATGAGCAACTTTATAACATATCTCAGTTATTCAGTGAATACTAAATTAAAAAAAGGAAACAAAATAATTTTAAATACCTTATTGCATTTAAATGCCACTTAGGATATGTTGAAAATAAATTCCTGGACCGGAGAGATAGCACAGTGGTAGGGCATTTACATTGCATGCAGCTGATTCGAACAGACTGTGGTTCAAATCCCGGCATCCCATATGGTCGCCCGTGCTGGCAGGAGCAACTTCTGAGCACAGAGCCAGGAGTAATCCCTGAGCACAGCTGGGGTAAATAAAAAAAAGGCAAAATAAATAGATAAATTCCCCAATATAAATATATATCAGAATTATTGTATAAATTTTCAAAGCTTTTAGTAAATTATTTTTCAATAATATAATAAATCTGCAGTTAACATTTTAATGTAGAAAATACTTGATAAATCATTTGAATATTTCAATAATGCATAGAATGATTTATAATTTTAGGTTCTATTATAGAATCTAGCAAAATACTTTGCATTTAATAGCTAAAGTTACTTTGGTGACTTAAAATATTCAGTAATGGTATTTTTCTTCTCAACTCTGAGTTCTCTAACACAATAAAGCATGTAGGTTGTAAATTTTTTCTTGTGTTAGACTGCATTACATTACCAAAGTAGAACCAATATACTTGCTTCCAAATGTCTGTGTTTTTAGTGTTCTTTATTTTAACAGGAGCAATACCTTGTCATAAAAGTTGGCATTTTTTCAAGACAAGGAAACTTGCCAGAGACTTTTTACCCTGTTACCTTTCCCTTTATTTTTATGCATAGTCTATTATAAGTACATTGTATTAAGTGGTAGGAATTGCAGATACTAAGAAAAAGTACTAAGATTGCTTAAGACCCTAGAAGTTCAAATGCTAAGAGAAAAACCTATATATTTCTTTAGTCAATTTCAGCATAGTTTTTGGTTTTCTGTTGGCCAGAGCACCTAAGCAAGCATAGCTACAAAGGGACTTTATCAGCAGTTGGGCAAGGACTGGTGGGCCATAACATATATTTTATATGTTTTACAGAGAGCTTATGTGGAGTTTTGTAAAATCCTAAACCAGAGAATGGAGTCAAAAGCTATTTAAATATTAGTCTAACCTACACTGGGAAGAAAAAAAATGTTGTAATCATCTTCCATGTACCTCCATTTCTTCTTCCCACCATTTCATAGTCACTCTTAAGGATATTTTTATTAAGGTAATAGATGATAGAAACTCACATTGAATTAAAACTACTATCCTAAATAACTAGCTTATTGATATAGAATTCGCTTCACTTCTATTTTCTGATTTTCCTCCACCCAACATACATACACTCGCCTACACACTAACACATATACTCATGCAGAAAAAGAAATATTTTAGTATTAGTTGTCATTTACTATACCAATTGCATTCTATATGTAGTAACCTTTCTCTCTGAAGTGTGATCTATATAAGAAGCCCCTTCTTTTATTTACTGTCACATAGTCCTTGCCAGATTTATCCAATACTTCTCTGAATAAAACAACAAATAAAATTTTATGCATATCTGTAAATAAAATTTCACATTTATGTGACTATCTAAATGTTTCAATACATTACTTTTGCACTATAAATTTTTATATATTTTATGTTTCCCAATTTTTATTAAGGAACCATAATTTATTATACATTTAATGATAGTTTTATATATGCTATGTTCTAACACTCCCACACCACTGACTTTCAGCATCCACCAATGACCCTCTCAAACAAACCCCAACACTGCTTAGGTAAATTCTTTTCTTTAGGCCAACTTTCAGGTTCTGTTGCAATTGATTATTTTTTTATTTATATCCCACATATGAGAGAAATCTGCAATTGTCAAACTTCTTATGGTCTTATTCAGCATGGTATCCCCTATTTCATCCATGTAGTAGTGAATTGTATAGTTTAATCTTTTGTTATAGCTTAGTAATATTCTTTATATAGATTTTTCATAGTATCTTTATTTACTCACCTGTCTGGGGGCACTTGAACGTTTCTAGATGTTAGCTTTCATGATTGGTACTGAAATAAACATAGGAAAGTATGTCTATTTAAAATTTTGTGTTAAAGTCTTTCTACTGATGCTTAGAAGTGGAGTTTCTAGGTCACATGAAGCTCAATTCCTAATTTTTGAGGTTGAAATATTTTCTAAAGAGGCTAAACCAGTGATGATCTCTCTCTATACCAAGCATATAAAAACATTCATTCAAGAGGACACATACACAACATTATTCATAATTGGATTTAATACAATAGCTAAGAGATGGAATCAACTTGAGCATCCACTGACAGATGAATGGATTATGAAGATGCACATACATATACATTTTGAAATACTATGAAGTTGCAAGGAATGATGAAATCATGTAACTTGCTGCAACCTAGTTGAAATTGGAAGCTACCTTGCTGAGTTTAGTAATCCTGAAGTAAAACAAACACAGGACAGTTTCACTTACCTGTGCACATGAAATAATTGTATTGGTAAATGTAAAGTAATAAAGGGGAATGCCTAGGTCACCCTTGACCACAGAGGTTTGGGAGGAGAACAGAGAAGAAAGAAATCAAGGAAGGAGGTAAGAATATAAGAAAGATAAGTAATGGAGAAACAGGGTTCAAGGCTTCCATAATTTTGGTGGTGTGAGTGAGTGGAATAGTTTTGCATCCAAATACAGGTTCAACAACACTGAGAACATGTGATCTCAGAACATGCTGCAACCACTGACCTTTTAATGTGCCTTCCATCGTGGCTAGTGGAATTGGGGAAGCAGAAGGGCAAGGAGTGAAATATGATAAAGTATGGAAGCACTGATGATGGTGTTAGAATATAAGTTTAGAACAAAGTTTGATTTAGAATTAAACTACTTGTTCCACTCTGTTATACAAGTTTGCTATAGACATAACCGCAGCAGTGACAGTCCTCAGATGTGTGGCAAAAGGAAATAGTCCCACAGCATCCAGTTCCAGGAACTTCAAGAGCATGTACTAGAGCAGCTAGATAAACTAGCAACACCCGGGTTTTATGGGCTATAAATCTTATGTAAATGCACGCCAAGGTCATGGATGCCAAGCAGGTGCCAGAGCTCCTCTTGTACGACTCCAGCCAACCACTTTAAACCTGACTGATATCAGATGCACTAAGAACCTATAGTTTTACTCCTACCTTGAACCCCTATTGATCTTATAAAATGACTGCAAGCCTGCCTCAGAGTCGCCACTTGCAAGAGTGCTGGTAATTGAATATACTCCTTTACTCATTACATTACTGCCATCACTACTGGTTTTTATGGGTCAGATCTTGAGTACAGAGCTAACAATGGGAGTTGAAACTATTAATGGGATAGGTGTTGAAATATTATATATCTAAAAGTCAAATATCAAAACTTTGTAAGCCATGTTTATTTAATTAAAAATTGGGTGTGCATAAAAGCTAAGGTACTTGCTTTATGCAAATTGACCATAGTGAGATCTCTGAATCAGTTATGGTCCCTCAAGTACCACTACAAAACTTAGAGTCAGGAATAATAAAACTTGGGCACAGTTGGTTATGACCCCCAAAGAAAAAAAAATAAGTTAGACATCTACATATCTAATACCATGCAAAGCAAAATTCCAAGTGAATAAAAATATTTCTAAAACTAAATTAAAGGAAGAGGACAGCAGATTATAAAGAAGCACAAAAATAGTCAATAGGAACTTCTGGGGGTGAAAGCAATGTTTGTTTTAACTAAATTATAGTTATAATTTAGGTACTTACTATAGAAGATAGATAAGTTTGAAAAGTACAATGCCTCAAATACACACAGGTGGTGATGGAGGAGGGACATAGGCACATTGGTAATGGGAATATTGCATTGGTGAAGGAGGGTGTTCTTTTTATGACTGAAACCACCGAACTACAAAAATCTTTGAAATCATGGTTCTTAAGTAAAGATATTATTTCCTTAAAAAAATTAAATTTAACCTCCAGGATCATAGGTGGCCCTGGGTATCCCCCAAAACAGCAGGGCCCAAGAAAAACAAATAAATAGGTCTGCTAAATATTAGATTAAATAATAATAATAATCTCTGTATTATTTTCAGTGTCTTCCTTAATAACTTCTTGTATGACTTTGATTTTTTGTTATTACCTTACATACATTTTCCACAAGCCACCTTTTCACATTCTAAACAATTGTAGCTTTCATAATCTTCGATTTTTCATCTCCCTGCCTTCCCTCACTAGCCATTGTTTTAGAGTATATTTCCAGATTCTATATTTTATCTGGTAAAGATTCAAATGCCTAAGGGCTTTTTAATAAAGGTGTCTAATGTTTTCAAAATTATGAGAGTTTGCTTTACTATTATTGTAAGCTAAAATAAATTTTTCACAAAAGCCAATCATTTTTAAAAGAATATTAATTTAAGATCTATACAATCATATAGACATCTGTGTTGCATTTAAGAATTTGAGCCTC
>PVKC010033988.1:0-13822 GCA_004027635.1 Crocidura indochinensis | reverse complement strand
ACATGTCTGCTGTAAGTCTTAGGTATGCTCCTTTGAATGTAATTTCCCTTTTTGACCTTGCTGCATTCAGTATTCTATCTCTATCTGTGGGATTTGTCATTGTAACGATGATGTGTCTGGGGGTGTTCTTTTTGGGGTCTCGTTTGGCTGGTACTCTTCGGGCATGCAGGATTTGGTTGCATGTAGTTGTTAACTCTGGCAGTATGTTTTTGATGATGTCTTTGACAGTTGATTCTTCCTGGTGATCTCCTACTTGGGTCTCTGGGACTCCAATGATTCTTATGTTGTTTCTTTTGGGTTTATCAAAGACTTCTATTTTCATCTGTTCACATTCCTTGCGTACATTTTCCATTGCATGCTCGTTTGTCCTAAGGTTCTTTTCCCATTTCTTCTGTTGTGTTGAGATTTTCTGCATCTCATCTTCCAGTAGTCCGATTCTCTCCTCAGCTGCTATTACCTTGCTGTCGAGGGCATCCACTGAGATTTTCAGTTGAGCTACCATGTTTTTCAGGCCTGCCATTTCAGTTTGAAGTTTTCTGAGTTCTGTCTTTGTGTTCTGTTCAGATCGATCTATGCTTTCTTGGAGTTTTACAAACATATTCCATATTTCTATTTTAAATTCCTTATCGAGAGGTTAAGCAGATGATTGTGATTTTTAGGGTCGTCCAAGCCATCATCTTCATTCTCAGTGCCTAGTGTTTGCCTACGAGCTTTCTGCATTGTTGCTCTAGTAGTGTGATTTTTCCTGTGTGTTGTGATGGGGTTTATTGGTTAGAAAGAGTGAGCGGCCGCGAAACGGAGCGGAGCGTCCGCGCTCTTCTGGGGTGCCAAGAAATTAGAGTGCAGCAGGGCGGAATCTCCCGCTTTCAGCCCTCCAATTGGGAAGCTCTGCACCCGGCAGATCTTACTCACTCATTGGCTCGCTGGCGGCTTCAGAGTGCAATGATTTCTGGGTTCACTTCCCAGGGCTCTGTTCTCAAGGGAGAGGTCCAAGAAATCAGGACAGACAGAAGCAGGAAGAGATCCTCTCACTCCTCAGTGTTCTTCTGGGGCGCCAAGAAATCAGAGCGCAACAGGGCGGAGTCTCAGAAGCTAAGACCACTTTTAAATGAGACAAATTCTATTTTACTTACTTAAAACTTTTATATAAATATAGTTATAATTATTTTATATACATTTGTATGTATATAAGCTAAATGGCCCCAAAGTTTGACTTTGGATAAATGTGGCTTGGATCCATGGCTAACTATATTAATTATTTTCTAATAATAATGTAATCATTATAGTCATATGAATTCTATATGTTCTATTGCCACGGATTTTTAACTTTTCACTACTCTCTTTCCTTTCAATTTGGCTTCACAAATTAATGAGAACACCCAGTAAATTGTTTTCTGATCAATCACTAGAAAACTTTTCATATAAGAACACGAGGAATCAAACAAAAATTGGATAGAGGTTCTGTTAGTTTCATACTGCAAACATGTCAGTATGTCAGTAATATTTTGTTTGATTGTTTGTTTTGGAGTCACACCCGACAGCTCTCAGGGGTCACGCCTGGGTCTACCCTCAGAAAAAGCCCCTGTTAGGCTCGGAGGACCCTGTGGGATGCCGAGATTCGAAGCACCATTCTCTGCATGCAAGGCAAACACTCTACCCTCATGTTATCTCTCCAGCCCAATATTTTATTATTAAGCACGATTTTTGCCTTAAATTGTATGTTACTTATTAAATTTCTAAAAGTCCTTAAGTTTTATAATGGAATATGATGATTTGTTTGTTTGTTTGTTTGGTTTTTGGGTCACACTCGGCAGTGCTCAAGGGTTACTCCTGGCTCCATGCTCAGAAATTGCTCCTGGCAGGCACGGGGGACCATATGGGGCACTGGGATTCGAACCAATGACCTTTTGCATGAAAGGCAAATGCCTTACCTCCATGCTATGGAATATGATGATTAAAATACTAATATTCGTTTTGTTTTTTTTGGGGGGTCACACCCAGCAGCGCTCAGAAATAGCTCTTGGCAGGCTCGGAGAACCATGTGGGATGCCATATGGGATTTCAACCACCGTCCTTCTGCATGCAAGGCAGATGCCCTACCCCATGCTATTATTATTGTTTAACAAGATAATTGCTTTATTGCTTAAATTGTGAGAAGAGTTCACTATCTTTTATACCAAAAATAAATACATAAACCCTTATTACATCATAAAATAGTGTTCTACTTATCACTTTAAATTTTTATCTACTCATCAGAAATTGTCATATTAAATGTTTAGGAAAGCGCACTCTTCTAATTGGAAAACATTGAAATATATATAAATGTTATAGAATTATGTTAAGGGATGTTAAGTTAATACTGTTAAAGTTAATATTGCTAAATATTAAGAAATATGAAATTAACCCATTAATATAGCAAAAATTAAATAATATTAGAAATTGCAGCTGTCCTCTAGTCAAACATCAAATTTCAGTGTTTATAATATTTTGTCCTCACACTTTCTTGCAGTTAGTTATCTTTCAGACTGTTTAATATTATGAATATTCTAAGGTTAATATTTATTATAATATTATTGAGTCAATGCTTTATTCTCTCGTAAAGAAAATCAGCATTCAATAGGATTCTTTGTAAAAAATTATATAAAAATTATGGTCAATTTATTAATTTATTATCTGTAATATATTTGCAATAATAGAAATTTTATGACAAGTCAACACCCAGAATATCTATAACAAGTTACATTCTGAATTGACAGGATCTATTCAGCAGAAAACAGCTTCTATGAAGCATAAAATTTGGGAAATGAACTGTTTAATGAACAAAGTTCCTGCATAGACTGTTAATGGATGATGCTATTAGTTATACAAGTTCTAATGAAAACACCAACTCTTATCATTTATGATAGCTACTAGTAGTGAAGATAATACTTGGAAAGCCATTTTGAGATTTTTTAATTCAACTCTTTGGAAAAAATACAAAATAGTTTAAATATAGTACTAATGTGATGAATTTACTATAACTCCTCTAAGTGACAATTCAAATAAGTTTTAGAATGGAGTAACAAGTATTAATTATTATGCTTATAGAAAATTATGGAAGAATATATTTATGCATCTTTTTGAAGGTGACAGAATATGATTTCTGGCATGCAAATAGAATTCAGTCCATCGAAGTTTAGTACAGAAATATGTCTACTAATTTTCACAATATGAAATGTATAATTATTACTTTCAACTATCTATATATAACTTCTTTAAAATGAGACTGCTTTGTGTCCTTGTGTTTCATTATAACTCTAAGTAGAATGCAAATGAATTCCTTTAATATAGAGAATAATTTTCTGTTACTTAGCTAAGTCTTATTTTAAATAAAAGTAAACTAGAATAAAAGTCGTATATGTAGAAAAGAAAATGCTTTTTATATATGCCAGTAGTTATTGCTATATTTTTATAAATTGTGATTGTATACTGACAACATTTACATGATGTAAATTTTAGTCTTTGGAGGGGGCTTGGGTCACACTCAGCAGTTCGCAGGGATTACTCCTGGCTCTATGCTCAGAATTCACTCCTGGCAGGCTTGGAATATGGGATGCTGGGATTCGAATCATGGTCCTTCTGCATGCAAGGCAAACACCTACTTATTTTTTTTATTTTATTTTAGTTTTAATTATGAGAACAAAGATGCAAAGAGAGAGGACAAGATAAAGTTACAGTGGAAGGATGATCACCCATAAACAGAATTCACATAAGTCCTGTTGCTGATATCTTAACATTGAGCTTTCAGCCAAATAATATTAAGAAAAATAAAACAGAACCCATGTACAATTACTTTGTCCCTCAAGACCCCAGATTGTAATACATATTTCTTAGCAGCCCATCAAGCATTCTAAAGCCATAAAACTTATGTAACTCCTTAAACATTGAAGGCATAGTACATTTTTACATTTCCATGCGTATGCATATTAGTTTAAGTTAGCCTCAAAAGTGGGTGCTTCTTTTTAAGGATAAGAGTCAAAGGAGCACAGTAAAAACGGTGTTAGAGTGGTAATAATTGTTTGCATCTGCCCACCAAAATATGGGGATCATGGAAAGGAAAATCCTTGGCCTAAATACAAGGGGACCAAACCCCTGATGTTTCTTGGCATAAGACCAGCTCTAGGCTCCAGGCACACTAGATTGCCTAATCCCAGTCGTTGTCTGTAGTGCCAACACACTTTTATTTTTCACGATGTCTCTGTTGTTGGTATTATGTTTCTGTATTAAAGATCCTGGAATCTGCAGATCCAATATTGCAGTTAGGATGGTGCAGAGTGTCCTCTCATTTCACCTTAAAATTAAAGGGCAATGCAGATAGCCCTGTCCAGTATGCAGGTCGTTGATGTTCTTAAGTCTTCTCAGTGTTAAGGAAAGTCTCTTGTGAGTAGATCTATGTCAGAGCAGCGGTAGGGTCTTTCCTGGTAGAAGATTGCTTCCAGGTGTTGTTGTAAAAAATCTTGGGTCTTTCCTAGATAACTTTCCTAGTTCAGGGGTGAATGGAGAATGGGGAGGCCTGTGCAGGTCATTATGCCAATGTTCAGTGTGTAAGGTCCCATTGCACTACAAGATTTGGGAGTTCCTATCTCTATTAGATAAGAATTTATTTGAATGTAGGTATTTCCCATTTTAATGTGCCTATGCAAACAAGGAACAATTCCACATGGTTTTATAGGCCCATATGTGGGATGCAGGAACATGTGTAAAACTCCCCATGACATGCTTAAACATAGGAATTAAACTGAGGGACTCTTCCACCAAATATTTCTTATTGAAAAGTTCACAAAGAGAAGAAAAGATAAAAAGTGGGGAAAATCTTCACTGTTTACAAGAATATTTAGTAAGATTTAGCTGTCAAAGAAAATAGATATAAAATATTCAAAGCCATACGTATACATTTTATGTCATTTGATATAGTTGGGGTTTGTTAAATCCAGTGAAACACGTTGGTGTGTGATTAGGAATGTGGAGAACAGAAGCTAGAAAGGGTAAATGGGGGTACTGAAGGTTGGGTGTGATAGAGTTGAAAATTGAAATCAGCTTTACAGGGGTGTGCGAAAGGGCAGAATACCAGATGGACTTTCACTTTCTACATACACAAAACATAACTTAAGGATGGGATATATTATTAACATATGTGGTGCACCCCCACGCGGTTTTGAATATGTAGACTAGTAAGATATTGCCAGATACTGCCTTAGAAAAAATGAGCAGCTCACAACACCCTCAAATTTGGATTCATCTGAAGGCTGGGGGGCTGGAGAGGGTGCAGCTGGGGGCCTACCAAGGTTCTCAGCTGCCCAAGCAAGGGAGAAAGCCTTCGACATTGGGGCCACCCCAGGCCCCATGCCAGGTAGATCCAGGCTCAGGATCACACTATGATTAGGTGGAGAACCAGCAGCCAGGATCCGCCAGTCCTCCTCCCTGAGCCCTCACACCCTGCACAGGGGCAAGGGCGGGGAAAACTTGGGATCCCCTCCCAGAGGGGCCACCAGACACCCACCTTTTCTGGCCGCCTGGGTCACCACCCCAGGAGGCACTGGAGGCCAGGGGGCAGGAGAGGGTGCAGCTGGGGCCTACAAGGAAGATATTGCTGGAGATTGCCTTAGAAAAAATGAGCAGCTCACAACACTCCCAGTTTGGATCCATGTGAGGCCAGGGGGCAGGAGAAGATGCAGCTGGGGGCCTACCAAGGTTCCCAGCCTGCCCAAGCAAGGGAGAAAGCCTTCAACATTGGGGTCTCCCCAGGCCCCATGCCCGCTAGAGCCAGGTTCAGGATCACACTATGATTCGGTGGAGAACCAGCAGCCAGAATCTACCTGTCCTCCTCCGTGAGCCCTCACATCCTGCACAGGGGGAAGGGCGGGGAAGACTTGGGATCCCCTCCCAGAGGGGCCACCGGATAACCACCTTTTCTGGCCTCCTGGGTCGTCACCCCAGGAAGCCCTGGAGGCCCGGGGCAGGAGAGGGTGCAGATGGAGGCCTACAAGGTTCCCAGCCTGCCCAAGCAACTATTGATGTATATTGTGCGCAGGAGCGGTTCCCGTTTGGTTTTGAAAATATAGACTGGTAAAAAAATACCATGACTGCTTCAAGAAGCCCTGGAGATAAGGAGAAGGCGGCAGAGGGGTGCTGGGTTTACTAAAGTCCCGCAACCTCCCCCCACCCCCACAGGCCTGTCGAGGTAGGCCTCGGGCAGCACAGAGGCCTTTCTGCCCCCATGCTGCTAGGAACTTCTGAAGCCCAGGAAGGAAAGGGTTCCTTCAAGAAGCTGAGAACGGAAGTTCAGAGCCCCGCCCAGACCCACACTAAGGAGCTGAAGCGGGGAATGGGGGAAAAGCTGGGGTACCTTAGAGCTCCAACAGGGGACCCACCTCGCTGGCTTGCCCAGGCTTGTGGCCTGGGGTAGCCCTGGAGATCGGATGCAAGGCGTCAGAGGGGTGCTGGGGTCACCGAAGTCCCGCAATCACCCCCCTCAGGCCTGTCTAGGTAGGCCTCAGGCAGCACAGAGGCCTTTCCACCCCCATGCTGCTAGGAACTCCTCCAAAAACCCTACTTCTATGCTATCTCTCCAGTACTAAATGTCAGTATTTCTTAAGATGATTTTTATTGTTTTACTTTTATAGTTTGCTCATCTTACCAAGGGTTGTCAGAAATTTTTAATTATTTTGGAATTTCTAGGAAGACTCAGGATGTTATATAAGAAATGTTTTGTTTTTGCTTTTTTTTTTTTCATTTTTTACCTATCTTCAAAGGATGATATTTGGGTTTCATGCTAAAAAATTGTTATGGGGCAGTGGAGAGATTGCACAGCAGTAGGGTGCTTGCCTTGTAGGAAGCTGATATACGAAGGATCTGATTTAGAACCAGCATCCCATATGGTCGCCCAAGCCAGGAGAGATTTCTGAGCTCATAGCCAGAAGTAACCCCTGAGCGTCAACGGCTGTGGCCCAAAACAAACAAACAAAAATGTTAACAGGATATTCTACTTTTTATAATCTAAGAGTTAAAGATAATAAAATATAAATTTTGCATCTCGTTGTACTAAAATATCAATAACGGATACAATTTCTGTCTAAATATCCCGTGGACAATAATTATTCATAATTCCCTTTTTTCTGCCAGATGGATGGAGAGTACACCGATTAACCTTGGCAAAATATTATTACCTATTTTTTATTTTCTGTTCTTCACTTAAGAAGACCCCTAGTTACAAAATTTATCTAATAATAAGTATTACATATTTACTATACATCTAATATCAGGTTGTTGAATAATTAAAAGTAATTTCCTTGGGAATTTACTGGTTTTCTCTTGAGATAATAGAAAGTTATTTACTGCTGACAATGTTTTTAGAGATTTAAAAGTGCAATATTTGAGAGTTTATAGTTACCAACATTATATCAGGAACAATTACAACATAAATACTGATAATAGAAAATAAGGGAAATTTTACATTGAATTATGTATAATTTAGCTCATTCGTTTTTTTACTGGGAGTTTTCTGAAATTAAAGCTTTGCTGTTACCCAATAAAATCATACCACAAATTTCAGCAATATTGATTATCTAGAAACATCAGGAAAACAAACAAAATTAAAAATATTTGTTGACTTTAGAACATAAGAAAATAGATTATTCTATGAGCTCCATTATTTTTATTTTTGTACATTTGTATATGTTTATTTTTAATTAATATCTTTATTTAAACAAATTATTACAAACATGAGGTTTCAGTTGTAATAAAGAACACCCCTTCACCAGTGCAACAGTTTCACCACCAATGCCCCCCATTTCTCTCCTCCCCCATCCCCTGTCTGTGTTCTAGACAGGCATTCTATTTATTTCACTCACTCACTCACTACTATTGTCATAATAGTTGTCAGTGTAGTTATTTCTCTAACTGAACTCACCATTCTTTTGGTAAGCTTCATACCATAGACCAGCCCTTCCCGCCCTCATCCCTATTGTCTTTGTGTATTATTATGCCTTTTATTTTTCTTAGATCCCACAAATTAGGATGTTATTCTCTGTCTTTCTCTCAACTTTTGACATATTTTACTCTGCATAATAGTTCCCATGTCTATCCATGTATAGGAAATAGTCATGACTTCCTTTTTCTGATGATTATATAGTATTCCATTGTGTATATGTAGCACATATAGTCATTAAATTTTTGTCAGTATCTGGGTTATTCAAGATTCTAGATGTTGTGTATAGTGCTGCAGTGAATATAGTTGTGAAGAAGGTATTTTTGTATATTGTTTTTGTTTTCCTAGGGTACACCCTAGAAGTGGTATGACTGGATCTTATGGGAGCTCAATTTCCAGATTTTTGTGGCGGGGGAATCTCCATATTGTTTTCCATAAGGGCTGGACTAACTGGCATTCCTACCAGAAATCAATGGAAGTTACTTTCTCCCTACATCCACACCAGCAATGATTGTTCTTATTCTTTGTGATGTGTGTCAGACACTGTGGTGTGACATGATACTTCATTGTTGTTTTGATTTTCATTTCCCTGATGATTAGTGATATGGAGCATTTTTTCATGTGTCTTTTGACCAATTTTATTTCTTCTTTAAAAATTGTCTGTTCATATTTTCTCCCCATTTTTGATGAAGCTAGATTTTTTTTCTTGTTAAGTTCTGTCAGTAACCTTAGATATTATCCCCTTCTCTGACGGGTATTGGGTGAATAGTTTCTCCCATTATGTGGGTAGCCTCTGTATTCTAGTCACTATTTCCTTTGAGGTGCAGAAGCTTCTCAGCTTAATATAGTCTCATCTGTTCATCTCTGCTTTCACTTGCTTGGACATTGCTGTTTAATTTTTGAAGATGCTTTAGTCTCAATGTCATGCAATGTTTTGTCTATGTGTTCTTCTATATACCGTATGGTTCCCCTTCTGATATTAAGGTCTTTAATCCATTTGGATTTGACTTTTGTACATGGCATTAGATGGAGGTCTGAGTTCACTTTTTTTGCATGTGGCTGACCAGTTGTCCTAGCACTACATGTTGAAGAGACTTTTCTTTGCTTCATTTTTCATTTCTTGCCTATTTTTTTGCCATACCCAGTGATGCTCAGTGGTTATTCCTTACTATATGCTCAGCAATTGCTCCTGACTTGGGGGACCATATTGTACATCCCGTGGTCTGTTCTAGGCTAGCATGCACCACTGCTCTGGCCCATTTCTTGCCTCTTTATCAAAGATTAATTGATTGTATGTCTGGGACACATATTAGTTCCATTATTGAGGCCAAATTTGCATCCCTGCTTCTCTTTTATTCTATTCTAATGATTCTTTTATCTATTTTTATTTTATTTTTGTAAAATATTTAAGCACTATAATTACAAGCATGATTGTAGTTGGGTTTCAGTCTTAGTTGGGTTTCAGTCATATACATAACACTCCCCTTCATCAGTGCAACATTCCCACCACCAATGCCCCCAGTCACCCTCCTCCTTGTCCCCTGCCTGTATTCGAGATAGGCATTCTAATTCTCTCATTCATTAACATCTTCTATCTATTTTCTTTCCATTTCTATAATAATAGTAACATCAAAAGTTCCTTTTTATCTCTATTAAATGTCTACTTCTTCCCACATATTATTTTTCTTATACACACAATATATCATGATATAATGATTAGCAGCAACAATTACAAGTAATTTTATGCTCCCTACAAGTAATATTTTTATAAAATGTAGGTATTTATGTACAATTATAATTTTTTTTGGTTTTTGAGTCACACTCAGCAGTGCTCAGGGCTTACTCTTGGCTCTATGCTCAAATATCACTCCTGGCAGTCTCTGGGGGTCATATGGAATGTCGTGATTAGATCCATCATCCTTCTGCATTCAAGGCAAATATCCTACTTCCATGATATCCCTCCAGCCCCAACAAATATAATTTTTATATTTAGTCTAACATAATGTAAACACCATTGTTAAGGCAAATTATGAAAACAATAGTATTACTTATTCAACATGGAAAATTTGATGAACATCATTTATCAGTCTAATAGTGTTCTTTATTGATATAAAATATATCATTCCTATTAAACAGCTTATAACTTAAATTGATTTACAGTTGTTATGTAAATGTCATTAAATGATCTACAAACATGCCATTTGAATTATTTTGTAGTTTGAAACCTGACATATCACTAGGAACACAAAAAACAACCAGCATATATTTTCAGAAGGTAATTACATTCCATAATAAGAATGCTGCTTTGTTGAAAAACAATAAGTATTTAATAGATTCCACCATAAATTCAGCAGAAGACCTCTAAGAGTCACTCTGATTCAGATTAATCTTTAATTTTAGGACTCCAAATTAAAAGCTATTCATAAAGCAAAAAAATGGATTCAGGATATAGCAACACTAGTAGCCACCACATCCATTTTTATAAAAAATATTTAAGCACCATGATTATAGTATGGTTATAGTTGGGTTTCAGTCATATAGAGCACTCCCCTTCACCAGTGCAACATTTCCACCACTAATGCCTCTCCTCCCTCCTTCCTAACCCTTGCCTGTTTTCAAAACAGACATTCAACTTCTTTCACTCAATAAGATTGTCATGAGAGTTGTTAGTGTGGTTAGTGAAATTAGGGAAATAACCACATCCATTTTTTTTTTTAAGAAAAACAGTGACAGTAAAATAACCTGCTGCTGAAGTCTCTGGTTTCCTATGGACTGATTTTGTGTGTGTGTATCTCTGTGCTTTTGTTTACTTTCTGAAATGACTCTTCAGCCATCCTGTGATGTCTCTTGTTTTTATTAAAATCATTTCTGTTTTTAAAAGCATTCCATTTCTACTTAAATCAGATGAAAGAATGCATTTAAATATGTTGCAAATAAAACAAGAATAGTTATCAACCGTATCCATGGCTGATTAGTTCAGAAAAATAGAACTTTAATTTCTCATCTCTTAGTAATGGAAAATAAGTAATTTGAACAGTGTGTCAGATGCTTGTTTTTGCACCCAGCCAACCAGATATCCATTCCCAGCATCATATATGTTCTCTTATGCACTGTAGAGTGATCCTTGAGTACAGAGCCAGGAGCAAACCCTGAGTACTCCCATGTGTTGCAAAGACAAGCAAACAAAAACAGAAAGGACAAATAACAAAAATAATAGAAATATTCTGGAAATTATTAAATTAATAATGATAATAACAATGACACAGGATTTAAGCACTCAGCATTGATGTGCTAAAATATATATGAGCTTCTATCGAAGCTGCAATATTTGTAAATATTTATAAGTATTTTGATGTCTATTTTAACAGCCAAAAATATCTTCCTCTATCAAAAAAAATATAGGGTAAAGCAGGAAAAAAAGCAGATCGAGAGAAAGAAATAAATTCTATTATTCTTGACCTGTAATATGAGCTCATGTCCCTTGACAACTTGCCTGGTGTTTTCTTACTAAAGTGCACTGCCTCACAGCTATTTTCAGGGAGAAAAGTGTCCTACTTAAATTACTGGTCTTGTGAATACTTTGGGAAGTGATCTCTGATCTCCTTTTCTGAAATCATGGGTATTTCTAAATCTTCAGGGAGAGAACTTGAAATAGTGAACTCTTAGAGACTATTTTTTTTCTAAAGTAAAGTTATGAGAAGATGAAAAGTAAATGAAATGTAAGTGAAAACATAGGTGATGGAAAGCACAAAAGATAGGAAGGTGACAGAAATTACAAAAGATAGGTCCACACTGACCATGAATTATTAAAGTTTTAAGATGAAAGGGTTTGCTTTATTGGCTTTCACAGAGTTTAAAATTATTTTAATGTCTATGAATTTGTCTTATTCAGAAGATAATTTTTCTAAAATAATCTTCTGATTTTACCATATTATTTAATGTAAAAAAGTAGAATGACATCTCATGTTCTAATTTCATATCTATGAATGTGAAATAAATATGAATCCATAAAACTGAATTTTTAAGGTCACAAAAGGAAGTAAATTTATGAACAATTACATTATGCCTTTCTAGTAATTTAAACTGAAAAATTAAA
Organism: Crocidura indochinensis; assembly: GCA_004027635.1. Lineage (NCBI taxonomy): Eukaryota > Metazoa > Chordata > Mammalia > Eulipotyphla > Soricidae > Crocidura > Crocidura indochinensis. Next base: position 1,760 of record PVKC010033988.1, on the reverse strand, counting down.
TGTTATTCTTACATGAAAAGACATAGTAGTTATAAAAAATAATAACACTGAGATTCTCTACGTAGTCTGGTTCCATTTGATACCATTGCAGCTTTCTCAGAATAGGTGTGTTTAGATTTCCCTTTCTATAAGAACCACAGCTGTCCAGTTCCATATACCTAACCTTCTAACAGAAATGACACAACTCTGAAACTTACCAAACTTCGAAGCCACCAAATTTCTTTCAGGTCTATAAATCATGGACAGCAAACAGCTATGTGAAACCTCACATTTTTCTTTTTTCTTTTCTTTTTTTTTGAATTCAGTATAAATTTATTTCATAAACACTGGAGAACAATTATGATTATTGTGCTTCTTTGCTGATATGATGTTTCAAGCATAAGTAGTGCTAGCAGATTATGTAAATTTTCTAATTGTCATTTCTAACTGTCTAACTGTAATTTCCCACTGTCATTCATAGTACCGTTTTTTTCTTCATTTTATTTTATTTTAACACCTTGATTACATACATAATTGTGTTTGCATTTCAGTCATGTAAAGAACACCACCCATCACCACTGCAACGTTCCCATCACCATTGTCCCAAATCTCCCTCCTCCCCACCCAACCCCCACCTGTACTCTAGACAGGCTCTCTATTTCCCTCATACATTCTCATTATAAGGACAGTTCAAAATGTAGTTATTTCTCTAACTAAACTCATCACTCTTTGTGGTGAGCTTCCTGAGATGAGCTGGAACTTCCAGCTGTTTTTTCTTTTGTGTCTGAAAATTATTATTATTGCAAGAATGCCTTTCATTTTTCTTAAACCGATAGATGAGTGATACCATTCTGCGTTTTTCTCTCTCTCTCTCTCTGACTTATTTCACTCAGCATGATAGATTCCATGTATATCCATGTGTAGGAAAATTTCATGACTTCATCTCTCCTGATAGCTGCATAATATTCCATTGTGTATATGTACCACAGGTTCTTTAGCCATTCGTCTGTTGAAGAGTATCTTAGTTGTTTCCAGAGTCTTGCTATGGTAAATAGTGCTGAAATGAATATAGGTGTAAGGAAGGGGTTTTTGTATTGTATTCTTGTGTTCCTAGGGCATATGCCTAGGAGTGGTATAGCTGGATCATATGGGAGCTCGATTTCCAGTTTCTGGAGGAATCTCCATATCGCTTTCCATAAAGGTGGAACTACATGGCATTCCCACCAACAGTGGATAAGAGTTCCTTTCTCTCCACATCCCCGCCAACACTGTTTGTTCTCATTCTTTGTGATGTGTGCCATTTTCTGTGGTGTGAGGTGGTACCTCATAGTTGTTTTGATTTGCATCTCACTGATGATTAGTGATATGGAGCATTTTTTCATGTGTCTTTTGGCCATTTGTATTTCTTCTTTGTCAAAGTGTCTGTCCATTTCTTCTCCTCAGTTTTTGATGGGATTAGATGTTTTTTTCTTGTAAAGTTCTGTCAGCACCTTGTATATTTTGGAAATTAGCCCCTTATCTGATGGGTATTGGGTGAATAGTTTCTCCCACTCAGTGGGAGGATCTTGTATCCTGGGCGCTATTTCCTTTGAGGTGCAGAAGCTTCTCAGCTTAATATATTCCCATCTGTTAATATCTGCTGTCACCTGCTTGGAGAGTGCATTTTCCTCCTTGAAGATGCTTGTAGTCTCAATGTCCTGTAGTGTTTTGCCTATGTGTTGTTCTATGTAGTTTATGGTTTCAGGTCTGATATCAAGGTCTTTCATCCATTTGGATTTTAT
>PVKC010033987.1:0-13822 GCA_004027635.1 Crocidura indochinensis | reverse complement strand
ACATACCCTGCTCATGGATTGGCAGGATTAACATCATTAAAATGGTAATACTCCCCAAAGCAGTATACAGATTTAATGCTATCCCCTTAAAAATACCCATGACATTCTTCAAAGAAGTGGATCAAACACTTATGAAGTTCATCTGGAACAATAAACACCCTAGAATAGCTAATGCACTTCTAGGGAAAAGGAAAATGGGAGGCATTACTCTCCCCAACTTTAAACTGTACTACAGAGCAATAGTTATCAAAACAGCATGGTATTGGAATAAAAACAGACCCTCAGATGAGTAGAATAGGCTTGAGTTCTCAGACATTATCCCCCAGACATACAATTACCTAATTTTTGACAAAGGAGCAAGAAATCCTAAGTGGAGCAGGGAGGGCCTCTTCAACAGGTGGTGCTGGCAGAACTGGTTAGGCACTTGCAAAAAAGCGAACATAGACCCCCAGTTAAGATCATGTATAAAGGTAAAATTCAAATGGATTAAAGACCTTGATATCAGAACTGATACCATAAGGTATATAGAACAACACATCAGTAAAACATTCCATGACATTGAAACTAAAGGCATCTTCAAGGAGGAAACTACACTTTCCAAACAAGTGGAAGCAGAGATCAACAGATGGGAATACATTAAACTCAGAAGCTTCTGCACCTCCAAAGAAATAGTGCACAGGATACAAGAGTCACCCACCGAGTGGGAGAAACTATTCACCCAACACCCATCAGATAAGGGACTAATATCCAAAATATACAGGGCACTGACAGAACTTTACAAGAAAAAGACATCTAACCCCATCAAAAAATGGGGAGAAGAAATGAACAGACACTTTGATAAAAAAAGAAATACAAATGGCTAAAAGGCACATGAAAAAATGCTCCTCATCACTAATCATCAGGGAGATGCAAATCAAAACAACAATGAGATACCACCTCACACCACAGAGATTGGTCCACATCACAAAGAATGAGAATAATCAGTGCTGACGGGGATGTGGAGAGAAAGGAACTCTTATCCACTGCTGGTGGGAATGCTTTCTAGTCCAACCTCTATGGAAAGCAATATGGAGAGTCCTCCAAAATCTGGAAATTGCGCTCCCATTCGACCTAGCTATTCCACTCCTAGGGATATACCCTAAGAACACAAAAATTCAATACAAAAACCCCTTCCTCACACCTATATTTATCACAGCACTATTCACAATAGTCAGGCTCTTGAAACAACCATGATGCCCTTCAACAGACGAATGACTAAAGAAACTGTGGTACATATACACAATGGAATATTATGCAGCTGTCAGGAGAGATGAAGTCATGAAGTTTTCCTATACATGGATGTACATGGAATCTACCATGCTGAGTGAAATAAGTCAGAGGGAGAGAGAGAGAGAGAGAGAGAGGGGGGGGGGAGAGAGAGAGATGCAGAATAGTCTCACTCATCTATGGATTTTAAAGAAAATAAAAGTCATTTTAGCAACAATCAACAGAGACAACAAGAGGAGAGCTAGAACTTCCAGCTCACTTCATGAAGCTCACCACAATGAGTGGTGAGTGCAGATATAGAAATAACTACACAGAGAACTACCATAAGCATGTGAATGAATGCGGGAACTGGAAAGCCTGTCTAGTGTACAGTTGGGGGGAGTGGGAGGGTGGGAGACTCGGGACATTGGTGGTGGGAATGTTGCACTGGTGAAGGGGGTGCTCTTTACATGACCGAAACCTAATCACAATCATATATGTAATCAAAATGTTTAAATAAAAAAGAGAAAAAATAATAATAATTAAATTTAATTAAAATAAAAAAGGATATAAATTCTAATCTACATTCTCTTGGTCCCTGCTATGCTAGGTTTCTTTTTGCTTTTCTACTCACTATTTTTGTTAGCCATTTATTTATTTTTTTTGTGGTTTTTGGGTCACACCCGGCAGTGCTCAGGGGTTACTCCTGGCTCCATGCTCAGAAATTGCTCCTGGCAGGCACGGGGGACCATATGGGGCACCGGGATTGGAACCGATGACCTTTTGCATGAAAGACAAATGCCTTACCTCCATGCTATCTCCCGGGCCCCAGCCATTTATTTTCTAAAATAACATTGGTGGTGTTAAGAACAGGCAGAATTAAATATCCAAACCAGGAGTCAACAAATCATGAGACCTAAACTTTTATAACCACACTTAAAAAAGTTCTAGTTATGAGGAAAGATTGGGGTGGGTAGAAGTAAGAGATGATCTTGAGGAACACTGGTAAAGGGAGGTTGACACTGGTGGTGTGATTGGTACTGAAACATTTTATGTCTAATATTAACTATAAATAACTATACATCACAATGCTTTAAATAAAAAATATTTAAAAATAAAAATATCATCAAAAGATAAATCTAGGACCTGCATATCTAAAGTCATACTAAAATAATCTGGGGATCTTTGAGAAAGATTAGTCCTCTTTTCTTCTAATTTATATTGAATAACAGTTTTCTAGCAAAGTACAAGTATTTTTCAAAGCTCCCCATTTGATCCAAAGTAGGAATTGCTGGTCTATGGAATTCTATAGAAAAAAATATTTTTAATCATCATATACCTAGTTAAAACTGAACTGGAGATTTTTAAAGTCAAAACAGAGAGAAGAGAAAGGAGAGAAAGAGAGAGAGAGAAAGAGAGAGAGAGAGAGAGAGAGAGAGAGAGAGAGAGAGAGAGAGAGAGAGAGGGTGTCCTGGTATCCTCCCTTGTTTCCCCCTCTATTTGAGAGGTGGAGCTAGATAGTTTGAGTCATGTGGTTTTGTTTGAAGGAAAGAAAAGCAATAGAATATTCTAAAAAAATCAAATAAATGAAAATGGGTGGAGTCCTTCTAGAGACTTTCTACCTCAGTTTGAGAGATAACAGGTAAAAGGTCATAGAAACACCCCAACAATACAGAAAGAAATATCAAATAAAATATCCAGTGGGCACTACAGCAATAAAGACAAGCACCACACAATAGTCTTGGTCCTGAAATCAAGCCATGCCAGAGTACAAAAAAGAAAGAGAAAGAGAAAATAAAATAAAAGTGGAGGCATCAACTTCAATATCTACACCAAAATAAAGAAGTCCAAAAAAATCAATCAATAAATAAATAAATTTATGGATAAAAGCATTATTTTGTGCTTTATATTTTCCTTTTTCCCCTGCATAGTAACTATTGGGGATATTATATAGGGAATTTCCTTGGCCTAGGAGATACAGGGTTTGTCCACCCTTGAAGTATACTGTCATGAATTAACTATAGACTCCTTGCATGATCATTTACTCTTCTCTCGGTGCTTTTGTGGTATTTGGAAGACTTCTGTTTTGTCATGATGGTTTTAAACTAAATTGTTTTAAATATTAAAAATAAACATGTTAGAGTTTAAAAAATATCACGAAGGCCCTGAATCTGGAAATCATTATCACTATTTCATTGCTACTTCAAAGTAATTTTAAAAAAATGAATTTTGTTGTGCCAATGCAAAAGCATAAGAATGACAGGTTACACAATCTCTGTGCCCTGGTTTTGACCTAAGCTTTTATCCCAGGCAAGACTTTCTTTGCATAGAAACAAGATCTTATCTTCTAGGGATAAGAACTCATACTTTTTATAATACAGTGGTGCATCCCACCCTGAACATGTGTCATGTGGATCCAACTTAGACTCCATGAGACTGGACAGTTATTGTACAACCCCGAACCCTTTTATTTTTAACCCTGATCCCAGACGTAGAACAGATATAGTTCCTTGCAACAACACCAGACACCAAACTCCCCCTGTGAAATCCCTAATACCGCTCTGGCACCAACTTGAACCAGTTTTAATATGACATCCTGACAACGAGAAAATGGCAACGACTAGATCTAAGAGCAGGTTGTCATATCTCATCACCTAACAATAAGACGAAATCAGAAGATATATCGTCCTTTGCTCTGTGCAAAAACCAAGAGCGCTGACTGCAGAAGACTGACTTTGACAGCCATGACTAAGCAGAACGTATCCTGGGACCAATAAGAAAGACCCTACCCTAGGCGTTAGCCTAGGACTTGTACAAAAATTAAGATCTCTAATTCCAGAGACCCGACTTTGATAACTGAGATTGAGCAGAACTTCTGGAACTATAATAAGGACTCTATCCTAGATTTTGTCCTGTGCCCTATGCTACAGAGGCTTGATTTTGTCATCCACAACTGAACGGAAAGTTCAGTTAAGGAGCATGTACGGAACCAGTAATTGTTCCCATGACAGTATGCTTCAAGGGCGGAGAAACCCTGAATTTCTTAGGCCAAGGGAATTCCCTTTCTTACTTCCCAATGCTTACTGTGTCTATGCAAAAAAAAAAAAAAAAAAAAAAAAAAAAAGGCCGGGGAAGCCAAAACCATGCCACATCAGCATTCCTTACTTAGATTTTATTTACTTATTTTATTTATTTATTTATTTATTTTACACTCTTTGGTTATTATTTAGTGATTTTGCTCCTTTTTATTTTAATTTTTGGAAGTTACTGTTTTTTATATTTTTTTACTGTTGTTTGTTGTTTTTTTGTTATGATTTTCATTTTCTTTTTTCTTTTTTTGTCTTCTTCCAGCAGAAACACAAAACTTGAATCATCTTGTTTTGCATCATGAATTGTGGGGGAAAATAAAAATGAAAGGTACCAGGACCAAACAGCCCTATGAACATTAAGTGGAAATAAAAAATGATCAGACTTAAACACCAAAACCAAAGTCAACAATAGAATTGATACCTTGTCTACAACAAGCCATACATAGAGGGAAACAGTTACGCTAGCACTGGGGTGGGGGGTGGGGCAAAGAAGGGAGATATGGAACACATTCTGGGGAAAACGGGTTGAGGAAGGGAAACCCTGGTGGTGGGAATGACCCTGATTCATTGTCACTATGTACCTAAAATATTACTGTGAAAGAATTGTTATTCCCTTTTGAACACAATAAAAATCATTAAAAACGTTCATTCACTCTTCTTTATCCATGGCTTCTGACAGTTGGCTATCATTGTTCTTATTGATAAATCAATAAGTTAATAAATTAAAAAATGAATTTTGGTTATTTTTAATTATTCACATTTTTTAAGTTGAAAGATGATAGTGATATTTCAGAGAGGATGATTTGGGCCATGCCTGACAGGTCTCATGATTTACTCCTGCCTCTGGGTTCAGGAATACCCCTGCCAGTGCTGAAGGAAACCATTTACAGTGCTTGGAATCAAATTGAAATCAGCCACATTCAAGGCAAGGACCTTATATTTTATGCCATTCATAAAAAGAAAGAAAGCACAAATATTTTACTTTATAATTATTTTATTTCATTATAAAAGCAAAGTAACAATTAGCTGTCGCCTTGATCTGTACATATAAATTTCGTAGGAAAATTATGTAATTACAGTATCCTCCATTTAAGCTTTTAATTTCCAGTTCTCATAAATTATCAGATATGTCCCTTGCCTGTTTATCAAAACACACACATGTTCTATCTGCCATCTGACTACTTGTCTGTTTTTCTTTTTTCTTTTGTTTTTTTTTTTGGTCCACACCCAGAGACGCTCAGGGGTTACTCCTGGATATGCGCTCAAAAGTCGCTCCTGGCAGGCACGGGGGACCATATAGGAACCGGGGGATCGAACCGTGGTCCATCCTAGGCTAGCGCAGGCATCTTACTTCCAGCACCACCTCCCGGCTCCCGACTACTTGTCTGTGTATATAAACTTGCATGCTTTTTCTTCAAGAAAAAGTAGATTCAGAGATCAAACCCCCATTCTAGTATTCAAAATTCTATATTGCAAATTATAACTTTAGCTAATTATAAATGATCAATTTTATCTAATTGTAAATTCACCTATATATAAGAGTAAGCATATAATTATATATAAAAGATAAATTATTGCATTGTACTAAAATTTAAATAGATTGATATATGAAACAAATCAAACATTTAAAAATTTGTGTATAATGCTGGAGATAAAAATAATGTTTTTAAATACATTTATAAAGTATGTTCAACATACTATCAAGATAGAGATTCTTGGTCAGATGAAAATAGTGAAACCAGCACAAAATAGTGAATGTTTAGATGACAAAAGTTTAGAAACAAAAAAAAAAGCTATTGTAATTATCTAGTTGGATCTGAAAGGGCCCTGATCAGGGACAGTGAAGAAGAAATAAATTCAAAAGTACAGTGGCTATACATTGTAGTTCATATAAGATCAGGAAAGAAATACTAATCTTCCCACTCTAAATATATGTAAGCATATACATATATACACTTTATATATAGTTGGTAATATCTATATTCAAAAATATGCATATTCATATACTCATTGTATATACATACATATATATTCAAAATTGTGGCAGAGAATAAACCAGGGCTGATAGTAAATCTTCCATTGCCATTGCAGAGAACACCTATTTAGTAGTTCTTGGCTAATCTGCTAGTTCCCTATGCCAATGCAAAGCTGTTATATCCATTGAACAAGCTGTTATGTTTAGCGACAAGGCAAATGACTGCTATAGCATCCATATGGCAAATTGTGCTTTTAAATGCTTCATTACATTAGCCATCGTTGGCTTGATGAGCAAATGACAGTAGTTGCAGATGCTTTCAACAACATGCTTTTTCCTAAGTGTCCCTTAAAGAAATTAAACATGCCTCTGAAGTTCAGACATGCAAAAAATTAAGTACAGGGCTGGAGCAATAGCACAGTGATAGGGCGTTTGCTTTGCACGCAGATATCCCGAGATGGATCCGGGTTATTCCCTGGCATCCGGTATGGCCTCTTAAGCCTGCCAGGAGTGATTTTAAGCACAGATCCAGGAGTAACTTTTGAGCACCACCGGATGTGGCTCCCAAGCCAAAAAGAATGTACAATTCTAAGTCTTGGAAGTTATATTGTTATTCTTAGAGAAGGAAATATTTTCTCAGCAGTTCCAGGACAAAAAACAGTAACAGATAAATAAGCATTCTTTTTTTTGTATATCATACATTTTTGTACATCATACATTTTTGTACATCATACAATATTTTTGTGCATCATACATTTTTTTGTACATCATACTTTTTTGTACATAAATAAGCATTCTTAAAAAGGACTCCAAGATTTTTAGTTTGTTCCATTTGGGGTCACACCCACTGGTGGTCAGAGCTTACTCCTGTCTCTATGCACAATTGATGAGGCTTGGGGGACCATATGGGATCCTGGAGATGGGGACTCAGGTTGAGGACATGCAAAGCAAATGCCCTACCCATTTATTTTGGCTTTAGAACTCCAGGAAATTTTGTAATAATGTTATATTAAAGACATACATTCAAAAAATATCCTTCTGATTTTTATTTTGAATTTTTTTCTAAAGTTGTAAGTACATTTTTAAATTGAAATATCAGCATAAGTAATTAGCTTTTAGTGCACAATCTTTAAAAATCATGTTACTACATTATGGCTACCACCAAATTATCAAAATACCTTTTTACCTCTTTTACACAATCCTATACCATTATGCCCAATCAAATCTCACCCTCCTTACGCTATCTAACTTCAGTTCTTCAGAGTTCAAGAGTTTATTTTACTTGACCTTGTCTCTCTTAGCTTCATTATATTTTTCAAATGAATGGGAGCATCCAGTATTTTTTCCCCTTCTGATATTTTTTGTTTAGCTTGGCACCCTTGATTTTCATTCACATTCATTCACATTCTTACATAATGAGCTTTTATATTTTCTTGTAGCTGAGCAATAATCTTTTGCATATGTTTATTCACAATATCTTTATTCATTCAGCTCCACCCATTTGACCTTGGATCCTTATGCTGCTTTTGTATCTGGCTATTGTAAAGAGCATAGCTGTAAATACACTGTTTTTAGTTAGTATTTTTGAATGATCAAAATATATACCTAAAAATAAAATTTATGGATCATACATTCCATTTTCTTTCAGAAATTTCCATACTAATTTTCATATAAATAAAACCTTCCCACCTTCAAAGATATAGCATGAAATAAAAGGATTACATTTCTAAAATATCCTACTCATTTTTATTAATGTTCTTAAGAAAATGGCTTTTAACATAGATAAAATACATGTAGTTACAACATAACTTGAGTTTATTTTATAGCTGATAAAGTATATTTGATCAATAAATTCATATTTGAATTGATTTGTTGAAAAAGTTCTAAATATGACATAAAAATCGATACACTTTATTCTTCCCATTATTTTTATCTTTCCCTTTTATTTCTTAAAACTCAATTGGCCCTTTATTCTATCAAAATATGCAGAACAGGTTTCCATACTGAGGATGAGTGTGGGAAATACCATGAAAACATGAGTAACATCTTGGAGCTGAACTGCAGCACCCTACAGGTAGGTGGCGCTAGACTAATTGAGTGCATGATACAATAATGGTGCAACCTGTTAAGGGATGTTTGGACCAAACAAAGATGAAGAGCATCTTAGGCAAGAAAGGCATCATGGTCTGAGTAGTCAAAATCTAAATGGGTTCTTAGAGGGTTTTGTGGAGAGGGAATGAGACAACAGAATATACCACTGCTTATTGGTCAGCTTCACAATTACACTAAAAAAAAAAGGAAGCTTTTTTTAGTTTTGTTTTGCTATCAGTTGAAAGAGTTAAACTATGAAAACTGGAAGAATTCTATCATATTCAAGATACCAATGGATATCTTGTCTTTCAATAGTTAGAGAGGGAGGAGGTGAGTATAAGGGGTACTTTTCTCAGGAAGCTCTCTACTTTGCAAGCATATTCCTGTGAAATAGGAGTGGTCTGAGATGAAGTTATTTAAGGAATGGAAATGTCCTTTCTTGGAAAAATATCCTTATATTTCTTAGTACATAATTTACTACATTGATTGGAAGTAATGATTATGTTAATTAATGCTGATTTTTATGGGGGAGGGATTGGGCCATGCCCGGTAGTATTCAGGGTTTACTTCTGATTCTGCACTCAGAATTACTCCTAGGCAGTGGACGGCAGCCTGCGGCTCGCGAGCCACATGTGGCTCTTTACATTTTTAATTTGGCTCTTCTGTGTGCCGGGCAGGTGCTCCAGGAGTCAGGACTCTGCTCCGAGCCTCTGTCAGTGCGCCTGTGTGGCTCTCAAAATAAATTTCAATCATGGTTTTGGCAAGATTTGGCTCAGTTGAAAAAAATGGTTGCCAACCACTGTTAAAATAAATAAGACTAAGTACTCAGGGGACCATACAGGATGCCAGGAATAGAACTTTGGCCAGACATGTGCACGGCAAGCAAACTACCCACTGTACTATCCCTCTCTCATTTATGCTGACCTTTTCATTGTCCCTTCTTTGTAGCCCGTTTTGTTAAGATATACCTGAGATATCCGTGCATAGGTTTTAAGTGCATAACATGTTCATTTTATATGCTTGCATAATTACATTTATTTAATTATGACAAGAGCATTGGCTAGTATCTCAGCCACTTAAGTAACTACTAATATTTTCAGTGGAGACAACACTTACGGTTTACTCTTAGCAATCTTCAAGTACATAATATAGTAATTTTAATTAACTAATTAACTTATTTTAATTAGTTTAATTTTAAAATTAACTAATTTTAATTCAGTTTAATTAACTAATATTGCTGTGAATTAGGTCCGGAGGACATAGTTATTTTATAAATATTTGTAAAAAAATGGAGAAAGAATGAAGAATGAAGGGATGGAGGAAAAATGATTAAAAAGGAGTGAGAGTAGGATGGAGGAAAAAGGAATATAAAGGATGGAGAAATAGGAAGAAAAGGAAGGGAAAGAGGGATGGAGGGAGGGAGGAAGAGAAGGAGGGATAGAAAAAAGGAATAAGGGAATTAGGGAAGGAGGGGGAAGGAAGGAAGGAAAAAGAACGAGAGAAAGGAGGGCAAGAGAGGAAAGAGGAAAGAAATGTTTTTTTATTATTTGAAAATAATGTTGCTTCCTGACAGTATTATGACTCAATATGTCAGTTAAACCCTCTTATCTAAAGCTGTCTAACTAGACCAGTACCATATTTGTCAGTTTTTTCATGGAGAGAAAGAGCAGAAAACCTCCTTTTACACACAGAAGGCATAATTCATATCACAATACGAGCAAAACAACACAATACATCCAAGGATGATCATTTCTATCACATTTAGAGTGAGAATTTAGCCAGAGTTGACAATATGAATAAATATAGCAGTTTTATCAGAAAGCAAAGAAATCATTGCATCAAAAAGAAAAATAAAACAGATGAGGTGGACTGCGGAATTGGTAAAAGTAAATTAACAATCTAAGAGCATAAAGGCCAGACTAGAATCAGATAAACAGAAGAAACAAGCATTTTGCTCCAGTTTCTCTTATTTCAGTCAAACACTGCTTTATATCATTAAACAGTTACACTTTTATCAAGTTTCAGTAAATGACTTTTATAACTACCATACATAATACAAATAGTTAAACATGCAAAAGTGATTCTCATTAGAAACTTGGTATGCAACCTCATGAATACACAGACCTAGAAAATATGATTAAAAGACAAAATCATGGGGCCGGGTGGTGGCGCTGAAGGTAAGGTGCCTGCCTTACCGCGCTAGCCTTGGACGGACCGCGGTTCGATCCCCCGTGCCCCATATGGTCCCCCAGGCCAGCCAGGGGCGACTTCTGAGCGCATAGCCAGGAGTAACCCCTGAGCGTCACTGGGTGTGGCCCAAAAACCAAAAAAAAAAAAAAAAAGACAAAATCATACAATCACAGAATTCAAAGGTTCCCATTCTAAAAATCTAGTGTGTTTTGCTGTAAAGTTGCAAAACCTCAACACAGCAGCATGCAATATAAACACCTGAGCAAAGGCAAGTCTGAGCAATTCTAAAAGGCAAAAAGCACAGGCAGGGATGAAGGTGAGGGCACCGACAGACTAAGAAGAATCGGGCTAAAAGAGAAAATAGACTAGCTTTGGAGAATAACTGCATCAGCATAAGTAATTTTATTTTTATTTCTATAGTTAGTCAAAAGCAGCATATAAAAAAGAGTTTGATTTCTTTAAACTTTTAAATGGTATCAGGCAATGGAACAGTCTCTATAAAAATTTTGCTCTGTTTTTATAAATTTTTATAGTTTATCTCTATGTTTATATAAAGCAATTCCTCCATTGTCTCATAAAGTTTAGATAATATCAAATTTAAAAATAAATTGCCATTTTTATTATTTAAAATATTATTCAGTGTTTAAGGAACTTTCCTGCCAGAGAATGACATGGATTAGCATTAAGGAAACTGCTGAGTGAAAAAAGTCAATCAGAAAAAGTGACCTAGTCTAGGGGATTTACCTATAGGACTTTCTGGAAAAGATGTATCTTGCAGACAATAAAAAGATAAGTAGTTGCCAGAAGATTATTGTAAAGAAGAGGGAACATGGATATTCAAACCTAATGGAGAGAGCCGTTTTTTTCTGATTTTACCATTTTTGTTTGCTTTCACTTATTTTTAGTTACAATTTTCCAAAGCATTATTTTTTTTTGTAACAAGAAAAGCTATAAATTTTAAGTTTCATTCTAACAAGATATAAAAGATGTAAGGAAATGTGCACATAAAAATTTAAAAACAATGTATCTTTTTGAGTGTATTTAGTTGATTTTTAAATGTATTTCCTCTTAATTTATATAATTAATGAAATTTAACTGACTCATCTGTGAGACAGTTACAAAGTCGTTCATTGTCGAGTTTTAGTCATACAATATCCAATACCCATCCTTCATTTACATCACATTTACATCACTCTAATTTGTCTCCTCCCTCCCCACCCAGTCTACCTCTCTTGCAGATATTTTTTATTCTCTGTTTATACTTTTTTATCTTTTAGACACTGTGGTTTGCAATTTTTTTACTGAAGAGGTGTCATGTATGTCACTTTCCCTCTTTACAGCACCCAGATCTTGTCCAGAATGAGCCTTTTTAGTAATCATTGTCTTAGTGGTCCCTTCTCTGTACTAACTATGCTTCCCCCATTTTGCCTTTGTGGCAAGCTTCCTATCATGGACTAGTAGAAGAGGGCATTTTTTAAAGTAGTGAAACTTTTGTTTGATACAGTAATAATGAACATAAACATGACTATTTGCTTAATGCACACAACATATAGCATAAAAAGCAAGCCTACTCTAAATGATGAACTTCAGTAATTGCAATGTATCATTACAGACTTATTAACTGCAACGAATACTCTATACTAATACAGTGTGTGTGTTTTTATGTGAGTGTACACACAAAAAATACTTTAAATCTAAGAAAAGAGTAGGGTATAAAGAAGCCAACAAGAACTGCTGGTGAAAATTATAATAAGTCTTCCCTTAATTCATTTGGACTTCCAAGTTGGCATAAAAATTGCACCACATTTTAATTGCTGGCTTTCTAATAGACTGTGGTTTATTTCTGTCACTGCAAGATTTTCTCTCATTTCTTTTCCTTACAGAGAAGGTTCTAAAGTATTTTAGCTTCTTACAAGGAAACAATAGCATCTACCTGTTTTCTTTTTTCAAAATAGGATTTACTCAATAGTAATATGTACTGCTTCTCCAAAGAACTTGTAAAAACTCTAATTTCTTTTTGTTTTCTTTTTTTTTCTTTTGGTTTTTGGGTCACACCTGGCAGTGCTCAGGGGTTACTTCTGGCTCCATGCTCAGAAATTGCTCCTGGCAGGCACAGGGGACCATATGGGGCACCCGGATTCGAACTGATGACCTTTTGCATGAAAGGCAAACGTCTTACCTCCATGCTATCTCCCGGGCCCCTAAAAACAAAACAAAACAAACAAACAAACAAACAAAAAACAAAAAAACCCCTCTAATTTCTATATAATATTTAATTATGATATATGGAACTCTTTTTTTGGGGGGGATTTTGGCTTTTGGGCCACACCTGGCAATGCTCAGGAGTTACTCCTGGCTCCACACTCAGTAATTGCTCCTGGTAAGCACGGGGGAACGTCGGGCTTCCAACCAATAACCTGCAAATGCCTTACCCCAATGCTATCTCTCCGACCCCAATATATTGAACTTTTTTAAAGTATACTTTCAGATGATTTCATAGCCATTTATAATATTAAACAAATCCTTCTAATTCCTTTTATTACTTTTAAAAGAACAAATATATAGCAGACATTTAATGTTATTTTTATTTTTATTACTTTTTTAAAAATTGTTTACTTCACACTAGGCAGTACTCAGGGTTTACTACTAGCTATGCACTCCTGGAAGGTTTGGGATACCCTATGAAGTGCTGGAGTTCAATCTCAGGTCAGATGCATACAAGGTAAGTGCTTTGCCTTACTCATAGTATTATCTTGCTGGTTCCACCAAAAACACATTTCATAGTAATGATTTGAATTTCAAATGGTCAGCTTTATTTAAATATGTTGATCATTTGAAATGTGAAGATGTCACCATATTATTATTAAAATATTTTATTCATAGATTACTTGCAAAGTTAATAATATAATTGTCTGTAAAGTCTGGTTATATCATTTTTTTTTATTATGAGAACAGAGGTGCAAAGAAAGAGGAAAGGGTAAAGTTACAGTGGAAGGACAATCACGCATAAACAGAATTCTCAGTTGTCCCATCGATATCTCAGTCTTGAACTTTCAGCAATGAACAAGAAAAACAAAACAGAGCCCATGTACAATTACTTTGTCCCCCAAATCTCCAGATTGTAGTACATACTATTTTTTAGCAGCACATAATATAATCTAAAGACATAAGACTTAGGTTACTCCTTAAACATTGAAGGCAAAGTACATTTTTATATATCCATGCACAAGTA
>PVKC010033986.1:0-13825 GCA_004027635.1 Crocidura indochinensis | reverse complement strand
ACAAAAATACAATACAAAAACCCCTTCCTTACACCTATATTCATTGCAGCACAATTTACCATAGCAAGACTCTGGAAACAACCAAGATGCCCTTCAAAAGACGAATGGCTAAAGAAACTGTGGTACATATACACAATGGAATATTATGCAGCTGTCAGGAGAGATGAAGTCATGAAATTTTCCTACACATGGATGTACATGGAATCTGTCATGCTCAGTGAAATAAGTCAGAGAGAGAGAGAAAAACGCAGAATGGTATCACTCATCTATGGGTTTTAAAGAGAATGAAAGACATTCCTGCAATAATAATAATTTTCAGACACAAAAGAGAAAAGAGCTGGAAGTTCCAGCTCACCCCCGGAAGCCCACCACAAAAAGTGGTGAGCTTAGTTAGAGAAATAACTGCATTTTGAACTGTCCTAAAAATGAGAACCTATGAGGGAAATGGAGAGCCTGTCTAGAGTACAGGCGGGGAGTGGTTGGGGAGGAGGGAGATTTGGGACAATGGTGATGGGAACGTTGCACTGGTGATGGGTGGTGTTCTATACATGACTGAAACCCAAACATAATTATGTATGTAATCAAGGTGTTAAAAAATAAAAATAAAAATAAAGAAATCTATATAATCACAACTATGGCAATTAAATTACTTTTATAAACTAAAGGCATTTGAATATAACATGAATGTGAGTGGTTCAGGAATTCAATCACAAATGTGTAGGGCATGCGCTCAACCAGAATGTGTTTTTATCTTACTTCCTGTTCACAGAATTTTAAAACACACACACATACACACACACACACACACACACACACACACACACAATGAAAAATATCTGGGACTTCCAATTTCCCAACTTTAAAGTTATATGTGTATTATCATTTCAGAATGTTTAAGAATTATGCACCAGAAAATAATTTTAGACTAGGCTATTCAGTAATTCCAAATAAGAAAAAAATAAAACTAGTTATTTGGATACAATAGCTTCTAAGACTTCAGTTTTAATAAAATGGGTACCAATTAATATTGAAGGAATTAAGTCTTTGGTTGTGTGACACCAGCAGATGGCACCCTAACAAAATAGTTTGTGTGCCAGAGGTGAATTTTTTCCAGTCCTCTGTACAATGAAATGCAAGCCAATTTCATTGTATCAGGACATGCCAAACAAAAAGAGAAAACCAAATACATTGCTCTTTTTAAGTCAGATAATTTTTATTTGGGGAAGAAAAGTAAGCTATTTTCTTATTATTCTTTATTTTATGATCACCTGTCTAGCTTTAAAAAGTAATCATTGTAATAAACTCCTACGTAAATTTGCATGGAAGTCCAATTATAAAATGTAATATGACCATATTGAAAGTAATAGAATGGATTGCATCCTTTTATTTTTGAGCTCCCCATATCTCACTCAAATGGCAAAAATTTGGGCAAAATAAATTTTGATTGCTTCCACTATCAGAGATGACACAAATTCTTTTCTGTTTTGATTTTTGTAGATTGAGTAAAATTTATTTAACATGATATGTGTACTAACTTCTGACTTAGTGTTAGATATGACACTAAATTTCTTTTCTGTTTTGTCTAATGTAGTTTGAGGACATTTATTAAGCATGAAGTATGTACTAAGTTGACACTACAACTTGTAACATGATATCCATTTCAATTTCAGATCTATTCCATTTGAGTTCTCTTCTCATTGAATTGCACGTCTCGCATACTCATATGTTCTATATATTTTAAAATAAATACAGGATATTATGTCAATATTATGATACATGCATTTCTAAGTTACGAGCTTATTCTTATTTTGGAAGACTACTATGTTAGCATTCTTTCTTCCTTCTTTCTCCTGCCAACATTTTTCTTAATTCCAGGTACTTGAATTGAAGTCTAATCAAAGTCTGCTGTTTGTTTATCAATTTCTTTCCAGTATATTAACAAATTATTATATTGTCTTCTGTAAATATATCAGCTTATGAATCAGAGAGATAGTATTGTGGGTTAGATGCTTGCTGGCATGCAGTTGGTTCAAGTTCAATCCCTGGCACCACAAATGGTCACCTGAAAATAGGAGTAAACCCTGAGGACTGCTAAGTATGGGCCTAAAATGAAGATAAAATTAAAAAAATATATCACTTTTATCATAAACTTTGTAGGGGTCAAATAAAGAATCAACCTGTAGTCTAATAACTCAAAACCCAAGATCAGTCCTTTCTTAAAAATGAAAACAGCAACAGCCAACAACATACAAGACTTCCTGTCTTTAAGACAGAAAGGAAAGGGGCAGAAAAGATCAGTGTGTAGATGTGACTTTCCAGTGAGTATGGGAAGATGTGGATAATTTCTGAAAGAAATTGTAAATTTTTATGTTATTTCCCTGCCTTCTAAACCTTGCTTAAGAAATGGACAAATTAAATATATAATTTTATCCTTTTTAATCATTTAAATGAGAAGAGAGAAAAGTTCGAAAGGTGTTTGAAGGGTTTGAATGTATGAGAAGAAATGATCTTGTTTTGATTGATGAGAAGACAGCATCACTATTGGAGACAACCTCTTTCTCATGAAAAAAGCCAGGGTTTATTTTTGTTTCTTTACTTTTTGGTTTTTGAGCTATACCCATGTGTGCTCAAGGATCAATCAGGTAAGTACTCTAGTACCATATGTGCTGCAGGGGATTAAAACTAGGTCTTCTGTTTGCCTTATCTACTGTCCTATTGCTCTAGTTCCTGAGGTTAGTCCTAAATACAATGAAGTAAGTCATCAACCTATTATGTTTCTGACATTTATGTGTGAATTGTGAGTTTTGTAATAGCAGAGTATGGTAAAGTGGTAATAATTTCATATCTGCTCCATCATCACTGTCTAAAATAAAGATGAGGAAAGACTGTGGCTTTAAAAAGCAAAACAAGAAGGTATTGTTTCTTAACTTAATTTGGGATAATATAACTTTCTGGGTGGATCACAGAAGCACAACATTGCCCCATTTTCTCCCCTACTGTAATAGTTAGCTGTCTTATCTGAGAGTGTCTGGTTGACACAACAGATCTATTAGTGTATGCAGAAAAGGAAAGTCCCCACTCAAGTCTGATGTCAAAGTAAGTGCTTCTGAAGATGGTGGGAGACAAAGAGAAAGCAAAGCAGGCAGACGCTGAGTAAAGAATAAAAGCAGGAAGACTACTTTGATGTCAACTCCAAAGGAATATACCAGGACAGTTTCAAGTCAGTGAGGAAAATCTCACATCTCTTACCATCCAGATACCTCTTCTACATATAAAAAGAAGTAATATTGATTTGCAGTATCCACTTTATTGGTTATTTTAATTTTTTAATTTTGCTTTTTTCCTCTCACAGCAGGCAGCACTGAAGAGTTTACTCTTCCCTCTATGCTCAGGGATAGTCATGTCAGAACTCAGTGTAACATTTGGTGTGCCTGAGCTTAAAACCAGGTTGGTAGCACAAGGTAAATGCTTTACCTGCTATATAACTTAGTAGCTCTCTGACTTCTCTTAACAATTAAAAGATTGTTTGAGGACTTCTTGGTCAAATGTCAAGTTCTCAGTGTCACTTGCCAGTTTATCCTCCCAGCAGATAATAATTAATCACTGTGAACCTTGCTAGTTATCTTTTTCACTAATAAGGAGCAATGATGGGGTTGAAACAACAGTACAGGGAGAAGAGTGCTTGCCTTGCATGAGGATGGCCAGGTTCATTCTTGGCACCCAATAGGGTCTGTGATCAGATCTGTGATCTCTTGAGTAACCCCTGAACACAGCCCAGGTGTAATTTCTGCCACCACCACCACCACCACCAAAAAAAAAAAAAATTAAAAATTAAAAAAAAAAACAATGTTATTGCCTTTGCCTTCCCCTTCTTTTTGTCTTAGGTTTCCAAGGAAGTCATGATTTCTGTATTTCTCCTTAGAAACTATCTTTTCACAACTCATTTCCCATCAACCCAATTTGTTTTCCCACTTTATTCTTAAGAACTCTAAGGAGGGAAGCTAATAAAATCCATTAAAGGCAGAAGTTGGGTAACTACAGTCATTAACGTTTCTGAAGTTTTTTCCCTGTTCTGTGTATTATCACCATCAAGACTAGGCTGATGTTTAGCAAAGAGCACCTGTCAAAACAAAAGAAGAGTTTCACACCTCACAATTTTAAGCCCCAGGTAAGAAACTCAGCCTGGTGGATCGGCAAAGAGGAAGACAAGAAACTTGAAACTCTAAGACTTGGAGTAGAGTTAAATGAGTTTCCTCTGGGTATCAACAGGCTTTTGTTTAACATGATTAAATCCTTTTTGTTTCATTACAGACATCAATTCGAAAACAAACAGTGAGATCAAGATAAAGGCCTGGAGCAGCATTCTGTTTCTTTCTCTTTTTTCTTTTTCTCAGAGAGCTATCACCACCTCTCAGTGGACAGACTTAGAGGAACTTAACTGGCTCAAGGAAAATTGATGAGCTGAGCAGAGCAGGTGTACAAGAAAGCTTTGGACTTCAGTGTTAGCGAATAGAAAAAGTGTGAAACACTTATGTCCATGACCAGATCTAGTGATAAGAGGCCCAGCTTTCTTTGCTATCTAATTAATTGTCATTCTTTTCAAAACACAGCCTTTGATTTCAAGAAGCACCTGAGAAAGATAAGACCCAGTCCTAGAGAAATACAACAACAGCCCCCAAACTCAGGCTTTGGGACTTGAGTACTCAATGTTGCAGACTGGGAAAACAAAGATATGATGAAAAAGTTGCAGTGATCAGAATGACAAAGCCTTGACCAACTAAGAGGCAGGCCGTCACCTGTGATCCAGGATGCAGCAAAGCAATCCTTTCTATATTATTAAATTGTGATTTTATTGTTGTTAGACAACACTAGCTCCTTCCTTTTCCTAAACAAAACATGGATGTTGTCACCGTAACAGCTACACTGGGCTGACAGGAGTTGGGGTCATTCATAGACACGTTTTAATTACCTCTTTTCAATCAGGATCATCATTAGAAGTTTATTATTACCAGCCACTATCTTGTGATCTTAATTGGCTTCCTTCACAGACAACACCACCTAGCCAATGGAGAAGCTCTGGCAGCCTCCCAAAGATAGTGACCAGATCAGTGACACTTTATATTGATACTATCTTCACCTGAATAGCAATCACCAGTTTAAGTTTTAATGTTAGACTCAAGGTGGAAGCGTCTTTTAACACCTGTATGTAGATCTGTTCCCAACCTCATGGTGTTGTAAACCATACCAAGAGATAGTGATTTTTCATATGACTTTGAGCAACAGAAAAAAATAGCTGAAAGTAGAAAAGGTGTAGATCAAATGGCCAGTTATTCTCCGCGACTTTCTTGAATTTTGGCAAAATGAAAAAACATAAAAGTTTACAAGTATGAGACCATGGATTCAATCTTCATACTGAACTGAAAAAATAATTATATCAAATGCATCTGAATATATTGATAGGCACATTGAATCTGCATTCTGGGTCATAGTTACTTGATTACATACTACTCACATAGTAAGGAACTACCTTTATATTGATAGTTTGCATTAGTAACATTGGGTTGGAATGAATAATAGTTTTTAACTTAATTTCTAACACATTTGCAACCATGTTGGAGAGGATGGTAAATTTTGAGGCAGGGGAAAAATAATTACACAAACACATATTGTCA
This sequence comes from Crocidura indochinensis, assembly GCA_004027635.1. Classification (NCBI taxonomy): domain Eukaryota; kingdom Metazoa; phylum Chordata; class Mammalia; order Eulipotyphla; family Soricidae; genus Crocidura; species Crocidura indochinensis. The sequence goes on along the minus strand of PVKC010033986.1, from coordinate 8,153 downwards.
TGTTATGTTAGAGAAGAAAGAGGAAGGTCTACCTGAAAATATAATTAGTATCTTTCTCTTTGCCAAAGGAAAAGAAGCTCATTTGGAAAGTTTAAACATTGTTATTTATTCTGTATAAGATCAGCCTGATAATATCTTTGGGGCAATATTACTTGGATGCCTTCTTCTTACAGATAATTATGCTATATATTTTTACCCTTTGGGACATTTTTATTTTCAAGCATTTATAGAAGATTAAGTCATAAATGTTATAATTCAATAATTATCAAAACAATAAAATTTTGAATTCACTAAAGTAAAAATATTTCTAAAATGCTACATATATCAATAAGTTTACTCAGAAAAAGTTAAAGCTTTATATGCTTAAGATTAAGGTTCATATAATATTAGTATTATCAATATATTTCTAACACTTTTATAAGAAAATTTTGTCATTCATCATGCAAACTTAAGTGCTATATCAAAAACTGTCACTGTGGAAATCACCTAGTAATTGAATACATTCAAGAATAAAATGATCCACCCTGTGAATGGAATTAGTATAAGCCTTAAACACTTTGGAAAGAATGATCAATTCATTGCTTATATTTCCAGAGTTTTCATATCAGAGTATTCATATGTCTGCTTTATTAGGATAATTACAGCAACCCAGAACACCTTAATTGATTTCCTAAGACTTTATATTGGTAAACATTATCATTTTTAAATGATAAAACCAACCGAGTCTTGTGGAATTACTTTAGTGTGAGATTATTTTAGTTGTTCGAATGAAAGTATAATTTTTATATTTTTTGCATTGCTTTAAATTTTAGAACATGTCTTTTAAGATCTGACTTTTTTTCTACACATACAATTGCATTCTCAGAAGGTGATCCTTAAATATGAAAAAGTGGATAAAAAATTCAAAACCTCTCTAATTATTGAGAAAGAACTAAATATGATTTCAACTATACACAGTGAAATGGGAACTATACACTTCTAACTTCCTTCATACCAAGCATAGCCTCTTGGTGGCTCCACCTCAATCATTGAAATGGTCAATTTTTTTTTTTTTTGCCTCCAGACAATAATTGATTTTCTTCTCATCCTTTTATTTTTTGTTTCCTTGACAAATTTCATTATCTTAGTGAGACTTGAGAATAGCTTTACATTTCAATGGCTCTTATGTATTGAAACAGGGTGGTGAAAATACAGCTGTTGAAAACATACTGTGAAGCAAAAAAGCAATGAAATATTATTTTAAAGTGGAGTTATCAAAATCAGAGTGCCAATCACTATTAGAAGCAGGGTAAAAATACACTTCAATATTTATATTTATATTTATTATAAGGAAAAAGTTTTTTGTGGAAAGAAGGTGCAGAAAAGGGCACAGTACTAGCTAAATATTGTACCTTAGAACATCAGTCATTTCCTTCTCAATAGTACGAAAAGGGTCTAATTTATAAGTTTTTCCATCTCCCTGTTATGCTGGTTTGTAAGTTCTGACACTGCTACTGGTATGTTAATGAGAAGCTAGCGTTCCATTAAGAGAAAACCATATGCTCTGCTGCCTACTGTGAAAGAGAAAGCATGTAATGTGGCTGTTGCCTTAGTAACACATTAATTCATTTTGTCAGTGTTGGCACAGATCATTTCATTTATAAGAAAACAAGTATAATAGTTTACCACATCTATAATATTTACAGTGTTTCTGTTACAAAACAGTGACAAAATGAGTTTAAAAAATAGAGTTGGTATAATATCATTAAAATATGGAATTTGTGGTAAAATTTTTTTCTGTAAAAATAAAAAAATTAAGATCGGTGTAAAATTTCTTTTCACAATCCTTCTTAAAACATTTTAACACCAAACTGTTTGCTTTTTAGCATATTTGTATTATACTAATAACGTGCGTCTGCTGCAAAAAAAATTAGTCCATGAAAAACACAAGTGCATTAACAGTTTTTAATGAATGCTAAACAAAATATTTCATACAACAGTTTTGTTAAATTACAACCATTATAAACCTAATCGTATGCTAGTGTGTTACTCATAACAAGGCTAAACATTTATCTAGTTTTATCTGTTCTTCCAGATGTTTATTAGTATTCTAGCACTCCTAAAATATTTAAATTAAACCACTCCATTTTCTCATGTGAATGCATTTTGGGTTTTATTCACAGAAAATCTAGTCACATGTATATCTAAATAAATATAGTACACTGTATATGCTTTATGCACAAGTGATACTTACTGTGAATTGAGATAATCCAAAAGCATGATAAAGGAGAGAAGTGATTAGAGGAAAGATAAGTTCCTGTTTATTAAAATCTGCACCTGCAGCAGGATATCAGTTCTTCCCATCCTTAGGGTATTCCACACCTGTAAACACACATTCTTAACAACAAACATTTTGCATCTGTGATGTTCACCTACCTTCTTTACCAATAAAAAGGGACCCGTGTGCAAGATAGCGAGCAACTATCATTTACCAGTTTATGTAGCGATTCAAGTTTTATGTCTTTTCAAAGGGAGCATTTATTCATTTACATAAGTTATACAAATGGGTGCAAAGCACTGCAGGGCTGGCCATCTCAGTAATGAATGGCCAATTATACTTGAAGAAATACCTTCCTAAAATACCAGTGTTCAATGGGTTCATCCAAAGCTTCATGAACCAAATGTGAGTGTTTTTGTTGTCGCTCTCCTGCCTATATTCACAGCAGAACTCCCAAGTTTGATGGGAGTCTTTCTAATTAGAACCCAAGACCAGAGAGTACTTTTAAGAGTCTCCTTTATAGACCTGCAATGCAATTACTCTGGGAAGCACTTAAGAAAATAAAATTTATGATTAGCTTTGATGAAAATGACTTTAGTTTTAACTTCGTAATATCTTTGCTTTTATAAGAGTAAAATACTTTGAATGGCTACATCACCAGAAGAGAAAATATAACCAAACATCTATGTGATTTTATATGATAGGGAATTAAATGTCTCTGAAATGTAATCATATCACATTGACTCACCCAATAAAAGTAACTTAATGAAGTATTTTATCTAATTCATATGTTTTTACTTATTAGTTTGTGGTGCTTGAAAAAATAAAGCGGTAAACTTTTCAAGATCCTTCTTTCAACTTAAGCTATTTCTATCAATAAAACTGGTTTGTCAGCAGTTAAATTGCATCACATTTATACTTAAGTACACTAAATTATGGGTAGCTTTATAATAAGATTCACTGATTAGGCTTACTATAAATAATATGATATGTATTACTATGACATTGGCTAAATGAAAAATTATCTTTAGTATATGACACCTCAAATGTTATATATATTTTAATTTAACTCTTTACTGTTATTATCTCCTCTCCATTAATAAATACATTAATCAATGTATGAAAATATTATACACTAATAAATATACATAGTCATATGTACATTTTATAATTCTTAATATATGTCTTCTTAAATAAAACCTAATACTTTCTATCTAATATTATCATCAGTAATTTTCTTAATTTTTGAAGTCCACATTCAGAGTAAATACAACTGCATGAACTAAAAATGAACTTAAAATATAAAATTCACCAAATGACATTAGATATGCTATGTCTTGTACCAAAATCAGCAGTCATTTCAACTGGTAAAATCATTTGTAAATACAAGTTCTCTAGAAAATTGAGTAAAATAGGATGTCTGTAATGAATGCCAAATCTGCTAATTGATATAATTAATATTAAATCTTAAAATGCATAATTGAATGGGTGGACTTGAATTTTGATAATACCAAATTTTATACTGAATTTAACTATTAAACAATAAAACAGCATATCCCTTAATCCCCTCTATATAGCATGTATTTTGTTTAATATTTTAATGTTATAATTATATGCCAAATAAAATTTGGAATTTTTGATCTTGATTATCTTAAACAATATAGAAGGGCACATAGTATTACATATGTATATATAAAGTTTTATCATTTACATGTTTTAAAAGATATGTTTGTCAAAAAATAAAAGCTTCATAAAAGTTTGTTAAGTAAATGTATCAACAGAAAATATCTAACTGTGCTTGCATTCATAACAGTCTTACATTCTAGTTATGTACTCACTAAATTAAAATGTATATAAAAGCAAATAATGAATAAGCATAAGAATACTGAACATAAATATTTTAAATTTCACAGTAGCTAAACAATTTTAGTCTTAAAGTTAATCTTTTATGGTATTCAATTTAACTTCATGGGAATTGATTTTTTATAATATTTTTTAAATTTTGGGGCCACACCAAGAAGTGCTCAGAGTTCACTCCTGTCTGTGTACTCAGGAATTACTCTTGGACTCTGAGAACCTTGAGGGATGTGGATGTAGAACCAGGATCGGCCATGTACAAGGGAAATGCCGTATCCACTAAATGGGAATTTCAATTGACTTGAATTCATGGGGAATTTAATAAATAAAAGAGAACAATGTATAGAGTTCATTGCCTTTGAAATCAGCATAAGGCGGCCAGTGATCTTACTTTTACATTTACGTTTCTTCAATATTTATCTCCACATTTGTTTTAAGTATATATCATTTTGGAATCAGAAAGATAGTACAGAGGGTAGGGCATATGTTTTGTATGCAGTCAACCTGTGTTCAATTCCATGCATTACATACTGTCTCCTGAACACATCCAGAAATAATCCCTGGCTGCAGAACCAAGAGTAAGCCTGAGAATCATCAGATTTACCTCAAACAAACAAAAGTACACTTAATTCAACAACAATAAAATTGTCAATAACAGCTTTGGAGCTGTAGTACAGTGACACACAATGAACCTGAGGTTGAATTCTTCAGCATTGCATATAGTCCCACAAGCCTGCCAGGAGTAATTTCTGAGTGCAGAGCCAGGAGTAGCCCTTGAGTGCCATTGGGTTGTGACCCCCAAACAAACAAAAATTGTTAATAGTTTCAAGTGAAATCAAATTAGCAATGGGTAAAATCTCTAATTTTTCTAGCAAATAAAACGTTCAAATAAGTGTTAGAATATTCATTATCCCTAAATAATGTAAATAACATCGCATACTAAGATACATATTTTATTAAAGTATGAGAAATTTTACACATTATATGTGTTATAGATTTATATAATTATAAAAGGAAGAACAGTTTAATATATCGACTGCTTTTCTGCATGAGGCAGCCAAGAGGATACTAGCGAACATAATCTCTTTAGGGCCCAATACCCCATAAGCTGTCCCCACTCAATATGGATGGAGTCAGAGGAGCACAGAGCCCATTAACCCCACCACATGAACCCTACCATGAGCCATGAACCCCATCACATAATAAAAACCACACTACGAGTGTGGCAATGGGGAAACAATGCAACCCCTAGGCAGCTCTGACGACCCAAAAAATACCAACCATCTAGGTATCCTCTCAGATAAGGTGTTTAGAAAAGAAATATGGAGGATGTTTATGGAACTCAAAGAAAGTATAGATCGAGTTTAATGGAACACAAATAAGAATCAAGAGGAAATGAAGATAGATATCAGAAAACTTTATACTGAAATAACAGGCCTGAAAAATTAGGTAGACGAATGAAAACCTCAATAGAAAGAAAGTCTCTCCAACAGAGTAACAGCAGCTGAGGACCGGGTCAGTGAGATGAGAGTCAGAGGATGAGATGCAGAACAACTTCATACAGTAGAAAGAGATTGGAAAAGAACCTTAAAGAAATGATCAGACAATGGATAAACTATCAACGAATGTGGATAGATGAAAATAGAGGATTTTGATAAGCTCAACAGAAATAACATAGGGATCATTGGAGTCTCAGAGACCCAGGAAAAGAATAATAATAATAATGAGTTAGAGAAAGAATGAGAAGAGGAAGAAGGGAAAGAAGAGAAAGAAGAAAAATGGGAATAAGAGGAAGAAGAAAAAAGATAAGGAGGAGGAAGAAGAAGAGGAAAAAGAGGAGGAGAAGGCAAGGGGAAAAATTCAATATGTCAGAATATTTTATCCCAGGGCCAGAGAGATAGCACAGCAGGAGGGCATTTGCCTTTCACACGCTGATCCAGGATGGGCCTGGTTCAATCATTGGAGTCCCATATGGTGTCCCAAGCCAGGAGCGTTTTCTAAGTGCAGAGTCAGGAGTAACCCCTGAGTGGGCGAGGCCCAAAAACCAAAAGAAAAAAAAAAGAGGGGACGGCGCAGTGGCGCTAGAGGTAAGGTGTCTGCCTTGCTAGCACTAGCCTAGGACGGACCGCAGCATCCCATATGGTCCCCAAGCCAGGAGCAACTTCTGAGTACATTGCCAGGAGTAACCCCTGAGTGTCACCTGGGTGTGCCCTCCCCCCAAAAATAGAATATCTTATTCTGGTACTTATTTAGTGTTGGCATAACTCAGCTAATATAAATATGTAATATACAAATAAAACCTTTAATAATATAGAAAAGTTCTAATGCATTATGAGAATAGAGATGGAATTATGTCAGTTTAGAAGTAGTATAACTTGGTATGTGTTGTTTTCTGAATTATTTTTTCCATTTATTATACAAATCATATATACTATTTCTTTGAATAAGGAATATAGAAAGTTCATATATACAGTATTAGTTACCTTTCAGCTAACTTAAAAAAATAATAGGAATAGATTTTCTATTTTGAGATATTCAGTTATGTGCCATAAATATATCTTTAATTTTTTTAAATCTTGTCTTCTTTGGAAGACTGAACTTTTTACATATGGTACCTGTTTTGTTTGTTTGCTATTTTGGTTTGATGCCACAACTACTAGTGCCTAGTCTTACTTCCAGCTGGGTCATTGGGAGTTGCTCCCAATGGTGGTATGGGCACGAAGAAGTGTCCTGAACCAAGGGCTTCTGCATACAAGCTTTATTTCAGTCCCTTGAGTCACACCTTTCTTCCCTGATATCCATACCAATTTAAATAAAGATCTTGATTGGTTTCTGTTGCTGGTTTTTCCCTATTAAATGCAATGAAAGGTTTGCTCTTCAAACCCATGTTCTACCTTGAACAAGTATTTCACTTAACTTGCTTCTGTTTCTTTGCTTACTTTCATTCTGAAGAAGCATTTGTTTAAGCCTTCTTCAATGTACTATCCCTCTACCTCTACTCTCACATATATCTAATAAAGTTTCATTCAATAAAAACAACCTTGTTTCTTGGGCCAGAGAGATAGCATGGAGGTATGGTATTTGCCTTGCATGCAGAAAGACGGTGGTTCAAATCCCGGCATCGCATATGGTCCCCCGTGCCTGCCAGGAGTGATTTCTGAGCATAGAGCCAGGAGTAACCCAAGTGTGCTGCTGGGTGTAACCCCAAAACCAAACCAAACCAAAACAAAACAAAAACCTTGTTTCTTAAAGACATTATTTTAAAAAATAATAAAATCAAATTTAAATAAAAACAAAGCCAAAAAACTACCTTGTTTCAATAATGAAGAAATGCATAGATTATATACAGATCCAGAAAATCTTGTGAGGATAAGTAAATAATTATAATCGGGGCCTGCAAGGTGGTGCTAGAGGTAAGGTATCTGCCTTGCAAGCGCTAGTCAAGGAAGGACCATGGTTCGATCCCCGGGCATCCCATATGGTCCCCCCACGCCAGCGGCAATTTCTGAGCACTTAGTCAGGATTAACCCCTGAGCATCAAACGGGTGTGGCCTGAAAAACAAAACAAAACAAAACAAAAAAAAACAATAATTATAATACATAAAACTAAGGGTAATCAGAAACTACTTCGAGAAACTTTATGCTACTAAATATGAGAACTTGGAAGAAATGGAAAAATTCTTGGACTCATATGACCTTCCACATTTAAATAAGGAGGAGGTTGATTATCTAAACGCCCCCATCACCACTGAGGAAATTGAAACTGTAATCAAACATCTGCTCAAAAAGAAAAGCCCAGGCCCAGATGGATTTCCTAATGAATTTTTTTCAAATCTTTCAAGAGGAGCTACTACCAATCCTAACCAGGGTGTTTCATGAAATTGAAAAAACGAGAATACTCCCAAACAGCTTTTATGAAGCTAACATCATCTTGATACCAAAACCTGATGCCAAAAAAGAAAATTACAGACCAATATCCCTGATGAATGCTGATGCTAAGATTTTCAACAAAATCCTGGCAAATAGGATCCAATGTGTC